>VZTL01042226.1:0-10131 GCA_013400535.1 Scopus umbretta | reverse complement strand
GGGGGGGGGGGGGGAGAGATTGGAGACTTTTTAAGAGAGACATAGTATCTCTTCTGCTGTGTTTCACAGTAACTCTTTGTGAATCCATATACAATATCTAACTAAATTAGTCCTTGCACTATTAGATTCGAGAGAACACAGAATGTTTATTTGCCTGAATATTGATACAAATGGCCTAATTTTGCTATAGTTTCTCACTGCAGCTAGCAGAAAACACCGGGTGTCACGCAGACAGGGATGCTGTTAGTGGGATTCATTTCTATCTTCTTAATCAGAGATGGTATTTAAAAACCAGATTTATCACTCTGTGATGAGTACACTGTCTTTCCCCATCCCGGCTCAGCTGGTGGGGCCCATTTCTCCTCTTCTGGGCATCACACAGCAGATCTCAGATTTATCCAGAGGCTGCTGCATTTGCTTTAGGAAGGATGTGTCAGTAGCTCTCTGCTTCCTTCTCAGGTCTCTGAAGTCATGTTTCTGCCTTGATTTCTCAGCTCAAGCAAATCACTTGCACCTCTGACCCATGTCTTTCTAATTTACTCTGGGAGGGACTCTCTCCTTGAGCTTGAATGCTGCTATTACCTGTTGCTCATCCTCTGCTGGAATGTATTTATACGATTTTAGGCAAGCCCAATTTTCAAAAAATGATGATAATGCTGTCGCCAGGTGAGCTGCCTGTCTCTGCTCCACTTTCTTCCCAAACTCTTTGTATGCATGTGCTTTTTTGTCTCCAAAAGCAAAGCCCATGACTCTACTCACAGTAACTTCAGCAAATGTGAAACCCCAAGAGCACTCGCTGCAGATGCTGGCAGATGTTAGAAGCATTTCTGAGGCAGCTTTTGCCACAACTCTCAGGCCCTCTGCTGCTCACAGGTGACTTGGTCTTTCCTTTTCCTCTTCTGTCCCGATGCAGTGCACATCCAGCCTTGGGGCTGCGCCAAAGCTGTGCTCTCCCTCTGCCACTACACCAGCATCCCATCACCTGAAAACCATCCCACAGCTGCACTGAGATTTGTTCAACCTTTTAATCACCCGATTTCTACTGGATGGATTTCTGTCTGGTTGCATGTTGCTATGCCACAGAAACATCATCACAAGAAGCGCTCCATGGTCTGACATATATGACATATGCATATGACATAACTACTGTTCCCTGTGCTATTGACTGCTGAACTCTATCCAGCTACTCGCAACCTCCCACATAACTTTATATTTCTGGCTTCTTATCAGGTTTTGAGTTTTTGTTTTTAGCTCAAATTCTGGTGCCTCTGAAATGACTGGGTTGACTCTAGCAGAACCAACAACTAACGTATGTGTGAGGCTGACTTTTACATTCTCAGTCGGTCCTACCTCAGCATTCAGTGCCAAGCCTTCGTTTCAGTATCTTTTCCTTCCAACAAACCCTATGAATTGAATTACCATAATCACACACAGTTCCATACATGCGAGTTCAGCTCTAGCTCTCTGAGCAGGGACAGACACTCACACAGAGATAGGAACAGATGTCTCCCTCTGAATGCCTCACAGTGTTTTGACACTGAATTTTGGTAGACAGAAGCTCCATGCATTGGGGTTGACATTCTGGTTTTCACCTTTGGGTGGCATTTGCAGAATGCAGTTCAGCTTTGCATGGGCAGCTAGGAACATGGGTGCATGCTCGGTACAGACAGGGGCTAGACGTTCAGAGAAATTCTCCAGACCATTTAATTAAGGCTTTTTTTGATCTCCCGGATTCATAAATACTTCATCTTTTCAGTTGCCAAAACATCAGCCTGTGTTCTTTCCATTTCACACTTTGATTGCAGAAATTGTATTTTAGCTGACCTTCCTGTCCATTTAATTGTTTTGCTGAGTCCAAAATGCCCATTTAATTTTCCTCTCTAATTCACAGCACACATGTTAGTGTTGTTGTTACTCATCTGTTTTAGATGACCTAACACCCCTTGGGATTTCAACACAAGTTGAGGGATGTTTTGCTTCTAACTGTAGTTTCTGTACACATAGCCCATGGAGTGAGTGATGGACAGCATATCTCCATTACAAATCCAACGCTACTCATAGCCACAGTTACCATGTGAACATTACAACATGTTTTGGGACCTCATCAACCATAGGCAATGCCCCCCACTTCTGCAGACTATTTCAGTCATAACTGGTGAGCCGTTCAGTGACATAATTCTTTTAATTGTTCGACTGCTGTCCTCCATTTGCCTGGAGAAGGGACTCAAAACACTGTTTAGGGATCAAACAAAACCCCTCATATCTTCCAATCTTTTTGGCACTTGTGGCAGACACCTAGATAAACAATATATTGCAGGCAAAGATCAATTAAAAAACCCAAAACTTCACTTAGGAAGACAATTTCCTCAGGCACAGGAGTTCTCCAGAGAAAGCAAATTCCATGTTCAGCTGTGCATTAACTCCCGCCAATCCCATCAACTGTCAGCAGCTTGAAATGCACAGGAGCCATCTTTCTCTCTTTGACAGATAAAACTGTGTGTTTCCTCTAAATAGGCAATCTCCTGATCTATAAGATAAATTAGTACAAGAGCCCTGGAGAACACTGGCAAGCATCTGAGAGTATGGTCCAAACAGTGAGACAACACAGTCAACTGTATCTCAAGGTGGCAGCTGGTAAACAAATGGTATTACTGTCCCAAAACAAACCTTGAAAACAAAACCTAACCTCAGTTCATAATTAGATACAGCCATCAGATGGTCTGGTATGTAGATAAGATAGATCTTTGGAAAAATCCATTTCACTGGAGACTCTGTGTTTGACATTATGGAAGGTGATGATGTCCAGGAAAAGCAACGAAATATTTTTAAGGTGAATGCATTTATTCAAAGGAGACATAGCTGTATTAGGGATATGTAGAAATTCTAATTTTAATTGCATATAGATTAAGTAAAATCTTACTCCAGTGAAATACTGTTATAGAAAAACACTTCTCAGGAATCTACAAATTCCTCCTCACTTCAATTTTTCCCCTTTATCTAATTTTCTGCTTTCATGAAATACTTCTTTTTTAGAGTAGTGTAATAAATTTGTTGCTTGGGACTAAGAAGAGATTCACCCACTGTAGCACTCCAACTCCTAAGACCAGGAGCTTCGGCAAAAATGGCAGAAATTGAGTCATCCAAGAAAAAATTTCCCTCCTACTCTGCAACCCAGCACTACAGTTTGGGAGTACAAACTACTTTATTCCAATTGGGGAAGCAAATAATTACTATCAAGTATTAAACAAGATACACCACTCCAAAATACAAAGTGTAAAGAGAATATTGGTGAGCAAACATCAGCTCAAGGTATAAGCATAGGTTCAGATCCAGACATCATACAAATAGCCCATTTAACTCCTCAAGTGTCCGTTTCCCATCTATGTTGTGGTACAATTATACACTACTATCTCACAAAGAAGATGATTCTCATTTAAAAGACTTGTGAAACACATGAAAGCTGCTATCAAGAGAATGAGATATGTAAAGAACTATTCACCCTCTTCTTCTAAACATCTCCAGTATCATTATTTTACTCAGCGTAGGTCTTGAGGCAGGGTTATCCATACACACAGCCGCACTATCAGTAACCTTTGGAGCTGGGAGCTATTTTGAAGAGATTCAGCAAGAAATAAGAAGGGCTATCCCAGATACTATTGGCATTAAGATTCCAGTTGTCTCCCAGAGAGATGAAATGAAAAATCAAGTCACTAAAGGCATAAAACCTCACTTTGCTCTTCTTCTTTATCCAGTAGTCCATGTATATCCTGAACGTTTGCATTGAGTTAATTTGCCATTCATCCTAGTCTGGTGATGTTTCCACGAAACAACAGTTTCTTTCTAGTACCTCCTGTAACCTCTTTACCATTTTGATCTTCTTTGCACTTGAACTACCTAACCAATGAGTGGTAAGGGGGATCTCGGACCAGAATCCCTCCAAGCACTGGAGAATGTGGAGCACTGCAACAGACTGGTCACCCTCCCCATGGAGCTGGGAAACCTGCATATCCACCCCCAAGTGAAAATGTACAGTTACTTTATTGTGTCTTACCTTTTCAATTTTTTCATCCAGCATTCTGAAGAATTCTTGTTGGCTTTCAGAGATGTGCATGCTGAAAGGCAAAGGAAGAGTATCAGTACCAACAAGATTTCTTCTATTTCAAAATACTGACACTGCAGTCCAGGATTGTTGAGGGACTCAGCTGCAAGCTTTCACCACTGTGAAAAATAAATTACTTTACACTTTTGTTTACACTGACAATGTTTTAATCTTTTTTTTCCTTTTTTTGGTTTGCCCACAGAAAAGTTATTGCATTTAGTTCTGCATATGCATGCTACACTTGGGTCGGTAACTAGGACCCATGTGCATCCAGAGGAGACTATTCCCTTTTCCAGGCAGGCTGCAGAAACTTAATAGCCTGCTACCTTTCCTTTGGCCAGTGAGAGCCCCCTCTGTGTCAAGACAAGACTTCCAACACTACCAACCTCACCACCACAAAATGAGATGCCTACAATGTGAGGTTAAAGCCTCACACCAGAAGATCTGCTACAGCTGGGCTCTGCACTCAACACCCAGGAACGTCTACAAACCCAGGCTGGTCCTTCCCCTCCCAGACAGGTGGTCCTTACTGCTCCCTGAGTGGACCCAGCAGATTATTCACTTCAATTCTGCAGCACCAAGAGGCTCAAGGTTAGTGATACGATTTTGCATTAGTGATGAGGGCTGGAAACTACTCTTATTCATTGCCTGTAAAATGTTGATGGGGGCACAAGAAAACAGGCCCTTCCCCAAGGCGGACCTGCAAACTAAAAATACAGGAAGGCTGGATGCAAAGGAAAGGACAAAGAGACAAAGATGAGGATGCATGGCAGATGGTATTTGGGGTGTGTCTGCTTTATTTATGTTAGGGGGCGGTGAGAGCCTCCTTCCTGAAATAACAATATCCCTCTGGGAAGGTGAAGCCAGAGCATCCTCTGGAACTGCAGCAGGGAAGGGCACCAGGGCCTATAGGGGTCTGGAGAAAAGTGCCAGGGACAGAATGTGGGACAAAAAAAGATGCAAAAAAGGAAGGATGGGAGACTGGTGCCAGTGTTAACACTGGTTAGAAGGACACGCAGCTTTTGGAGATTTTCTCCAACTCTAAAAGCTGGTTCGGCTTGCTGAATTCTCACCCCAGACTCCTCTTCCTTGGCATGATCCTTTCAGCTGTAACGAGTTGATACTTTTCCCAAGTGCCTAACAACACACTGCACTTTCCTACAAAGCTCAGCATTCATACTTCACTTGCTATCAGGATCAACATATACAATGATTTGCTTATGCTGGACATAAATGAAGGCTCAGTTCAGAAAAGAAGGTCTCAGAAGTGGCATTAAAACCTAAAGCTGGTAATTCAGGAGAGGGAACAATTCACCTCTCAGTGGCTGTGGGAGTTTTTGTCCCCAGCTGTCTGCCTGTCCCTCAGAATCCCACCTCCACCTGAGATGGGGGAAAAAAAATGCTTCTTTGGAGCAGCTTACCCTGTCATCTGCATCTTTAGGTGTCTTGGAGAGGGGGAGCCCTTTCTGAGTAGGTAAGCACTAGAAAAATATTTTTGCCTTTGCAACATCACAGATCCAGTTTCTAATGAAATGACATAATACTGTAGTAACTCAGCCCAACCATAATTTATAAGGAAATTAAAGGCAGAGGAAGGAGACGAGTATTGTGTTGTCATATATATGAAAAGTCCCACAGGAGTTCCTAAAGCCCTTGCAGGCCATGGTCTTCAGAAAAGTTTGGCTGGGCACTAAAATTGCCCCACAATTTAGAGGTGCAATACACATGCACAAATGCTAACACAGTATGTATTTTGAGGACCTGTGCAAAATCATAAAATCCTGGGAGGGTGGGGAATTGGCAGAGTTAACAAACAACTGGAAGAGTAAGAAAACCACCGAATATACGCAGAGTTCTTGGGTATCTCTCCAAAAGAAAAAGCTCTCCCCACACAGAAACACAGATTTAATTTTCCTTATAAGAAGCACATCAGCAGCCATGAGAATGCATTCTTATATGATTCAGGGCAGGCAATGAAATACATTTTGATAAAAGATGGGATCTTTATCTCCAGTATCAGAACAGACAGGGGATGACTGGATTGAGAGCAGCCCTGCGGAGAAGGACATAGGGGTACAGGTAGGTGGCAAGCGGGATATGAGCTGGCACTGTATGCTTGCACTCTAGAAAGCTGAGTGTATCCTGGGCTGCATCAAAAGAAAACAGAGGGGCTGGGGGAGGGCCCTCTGCCCGGCGGGCATGTGCGTGTGCGGGGCTGTGCGTGCAGCAGCTGGGGTCAGAGCACGGGGCGGAGGGCCCCTGTGTCCCTGGGGCAGCGACTGGAGCGAGTGCGGGTGCAGCAGAGAGTGTGCGTGAGCACCAGCGAAGAGCAAGCCGCACGAGCCGGTGAGCAGGCGATGTGGCCTGGGCGCAAGGCGGTGAGCGGGTCTCTGATGGCCAGCCCTGGGTGGGAGAGAGCCGGGGCGTCTCTAGCGGTGAGAGCACGGTGGGTCGGCTGTGGGACCAGGGGACTCCCGTCCGGCTCAGGTGCTACCTAGCTGGATAAAGCAAATGATTTCCCTCCTATGAAACAATGACCTAGTCAAGTTTGAATTACTCATGAACACGACAACACGCGCATGCCTCGTTAAGGAGTACCTGCGTGGAAAACACAAATCAGTAGGACTTCAAGGACTGACAATGGAACCATCCTACTACAAGGAAGGCAATAAAAGCGGCGAGTATGCAGTCAACAGCGATAAATGGGAACGCCCCGCCCCAAAAGATGTTGAAAGAGTGAACAACAGCCGAAACGCAGTAACTGGGGAAAAGGTAATTCTGGCAGGGGGAGATCGTGACCATGGACTCATTTAAGGCACGGAAGGACTACCTCCCCCATGCCTTTCGAGCATGTGCAGTGAATTACAATCACACTGTGACTTGAAGAAGAAGCGGAGAAGATTCTGGCCAACGGAAGATGAGGATGCTCAGTCAGTTTAATGGTTAGGTATTAGATAGGTGCGGTATGTTAACTTTCTACGTATAAATATCAGAAAGAGTTTTTAGTAGGTATGCACGTTTGGTGGGAGTGATCCCCCGTGCATCCGGCGCTGTACTAAAGAACACCTGCTTTCTAAAACTCCAAAAATGGGTCTTCGCAAGTTCTTCAACCGGCTTTTACGGTATCAGAGGGGGTGTGGGACGGTCTGCACCTGCAGCTGGACAAGGGCTGTGGCCTCGGGGGCTCCTACATGCAGGGGCCAGCGAGTGGGGAGACTGGGCCCCGGGGGCCAGCTTCTGGGCAGGCCGAGTGCCTGAGCCCAGCTGCTGGAGGGCTGCACCTTGCCCGCGTGCGTACATTCGGTCTCCCTAGTGCCCTTCCTGGGGATGAAGCCCCTCAGGGTGGCACTGGGAGCTGGTAAGTGAAGCGAGGACTGCAGTCCGGAGGGGTCCCTGGCATGGGGTGGGTGTGCTGAGGTGCTGGCCGCAGGGGGGGTGGCTGCAGGGGTGGCCTCTGTGCGAGGAGAACTGGGGCGGCCCTGTGCCGCCCACAGCCAGTGCCAGCCGCTGCCAGCCGGCTCCGCAATGGCCCCAGCGCAGGCACAGCTCAGCCTGTGCGCAAGGCCCGAGGCCGGGGCGCCTCTGGGAAAGTGTGCAGCGACGGCCATGGGGGAGTGGCAGAGGGGGGCTGGAGTCGAGGATGCCAGAGGTGCCTGGGACCCGCACCCTGCTGTGGGCCCATGAGGCCGTGTCCCCAGGGGGCTGCCAGCAAAGGGGCAGCGGCCGCGTCTCCGTGGTGACCGCCACGCCTTTGTGACCAGGGGCGGCATCGTGCTCAGAGACCATTGTGACAGGGGGCGCGCACGGTGGCCGGAGGGGGCTCTGAAGAGGGCCAGAGCCCTGGGGTGCCCACTCCCAGGAGAGTGGCTCTGTCAGGAGGCAGCATCTCCCCTGGGTGCCCCTGGCAGGTGTCCGGCAGAGGACGCCGAAGATGCCAGTGAAGCGGAAGGCGAAGGCCCGCTCCCAGCCCTGTGGGGGGCTGCCACGCCTGCTGCACAAGCGCAGCCAGGTGAGGGATGGGGCTGGAGGGAGAGGCTGGCAGTGGGCCGTGGGGGAGGGCTGAGGGGGAAGACGGCCAGCCATGCCCGGCCCCGGGGATTTCTCTAGGGCAGAGCCGGCGCTGGGATGGCCGAGGCCCGCGCGACCCGCAGTGATGCCCCAGAGGCAGAGAGCAGCGTGGTACCGAGCTCGGCTGGGCTGTCGTGGCCAGGAGCTGCCTTGGCACCGGGGCCGGGCTCGCCGGCAGTGCGGGGACTGCTGTGCCGACACGGCCACCTCCATCCCACGCCTCCTCCTTCTCCCCCGCAGGGGTGCCACAGGCAGCCACAGGCAGCACCGCAGCACTGCGGGACGATGACCTCGTCCCTCCGTGGCGTCAGGCTGCCACCGCTCCCCAGCCCAGCGAGCTCACAGAGCACTTCAAACGCCTGTACGCAGGTAGGGAGCTCGAGGGAGACGGGTCCTGACGCCTTCCCAATCCCAGGAGGGGCTCATGGGAAGGTGGGAGGTAGTGGGCAGCCTGGCAGGCTGCCCGGGCATGTTGGGGCTCTTCCCTGGACCTGGTGAGGGCCGCGTGGGGTCCATCCCTCTTCTAAGCTGGCTCTGGGAGCTGGGCGGCAGCCTCCCGCAGGGCTGGGCACTGCCCTCGTGGCTCGCAGGACTGCCTGGGCGCAGCGGGGTTCCCGCTGGGATGCAGGGGAAAAGGACCACAGTCACACCGCCTTTCTCCACGTCTTCTCTTGCAGAGGGGCAGGCTGGAGGCCTGGGAGGCACTGCCCTACAGCAGGGTCAGAGAGCAAGAAAGAGTGCCCGCGCCAGACTTGCTGTTTCTCCCGGGGCTCGAAGCGACACAGGCAGCTGCACCCTGGCACGCACGTGCAGCTCCTGCTGTGGATCTGCCATTTGCAGCAGGATCTGCAAATGTCACCAAGCTGCCCGCTCTGCCAGCAGCCTCCAGGTCGTCTCTGAGGGGCGGAGCACGTGCCGTGGGCCTCGCGGCCAGTGGTCCCCGAGAGCTTGTGCCACCTGCTCGGGGCATCCTCGACGACTGGAGCACGGCGGCGAAGGCTGAGAGATGGGGGCCTGCCCCACACAGTCCCACAACCCGTGACATTGCTCTGGGGCCCTCAGTCCAGGCGACGGTGTCAGGGGTCCCAAGTCGCGCTGCGGCCGCAAGCTGGGAGCCCGTCCAGCTGCTGGTGGCACAGGGGCACCTGACACTCACCGCTGGTCTGGCGTCACCGGCAAGAACAGCCCAGGTGCAGGCCACGTGGGGTTGCAAGGCCCCTGCAGCTCAGCCATGGCCTGATCCCCATGCTCAGTGGGGCACCAGGGCTGCTGGTGGGGCCTATGAACCAGTTTCCCTGGGGAGGAGCACCAAAAGGCTCTGGGAACAGCCGCTGGCAAGGCCGGGCCATCGTCTGCCGCCCTTGCAACTTGCCCATGGCAAGCTGCTGCGCCAAGGGCCCGAGTCTGCTCTGAAGTGTCGTGTGGTCTGAAAATCAAGATGCAGGATCCGGAGGAGCTGGACGAAGAGGATGACGACAGAACATACGAAGATCTGTCAGGAGAGAGTCTGTCGGAGGAAGACATCTCCATCCACACCGCCTGCATCAGCCCCAGTCTGCCAAGACACAGCCGGGAGCCAGATGCAGGCCTCCAGAAGGTGCCCGGCTTGCCCGAGAACACGGCCACAGATGCTGCAGGAGAGGCAGACGACTACTCAGAGCGTGCGTCTCCTGCCCTGTCAGAAGAATCAGAGCCAGCCGATTCTCAGCCGGCCGCAGGTCCCGGGGACCAGGGGCACAGCGAGCCTCTCCCCACATCAGCGCCCGAGGACATGGGCTTCTCAGCTTCTCCACCGCCTGCAGGCTCCCGTGAGGAGAGTCAAAGCGCGACGCTCCCTGCATCGGCGCCCGAAGATGCACAGCCGTTGGCTCCTCCCTCGCTGGTGGCCATGGCCAAGGCGGCAGATGATGGTGCTGAAACTGTCGGCATCCCAAATGACCAAGCCAGAGCTGAAGGCCAGGAGT
>VZTL01042224.1:0-18949 GCA_013400535.1 Scopus umbretta | reverse complement strand
AAAAAAAAAAAAAGAAAAGAAACAGCTGAAAAAAACAGCAGGATTTTCTTATCTCCAATCACCTTGCTTACATCTTTCACAAAAAAAACCAAATTTCATGCTAAAATAAAAAGGAAAAAAACTACAAATAGAAGCAGTATTTTTATAAATTATTGGTATTCTTTAGTAGAGACTCATAAAAACAGTTGTAAGAATAATCTTTTTCTGACAAAAGAGCAGATAAAAATAAAAACGTAATTCTTGCAGTCCTGTATTGTTTGTGAAAAGTCTAAACATTTTCGTTTCTGAGGTGTCATCATTCATGTCTCATTCATGTGTACTACTCAAAGAACGTCACCACTTCTAAATGTATTTAAACCCACTTTTAAAGCTCTTCTCCCTTTCATAATTGCATTAGAAGTCATTCAAAGAGACATAGCTATTCTTATCTGAAGGGCATGTTACCAGTTGCCTGATGAAACAGCGATTAATGATGGTTGTGCTCAGTCCTTGATGGTAGAAGAGGGCCCTGCTCTCATTTACATCAATATTAGCCAGGATAAACTCCAGCAAAATACTAAAAATTGGTCTGTGTCGTGGTTTAACCCCAGTTGGCAACCAAGCACCACACAGACACTCACTCACCCTCCCCTCCCCAGTGGGATGGGGGAAAGAATTGAGAAAAAAAAAAGTAAAACCCATGGATTGAGATAAAGGCAGTTTAATAGGACAGCAGAGGAAAAGAAAGTAATAATAATAATAACAACAATAAAAGAATATACAAAACAAGTGATGCACAGTGCAGTTGCTCACCACCCACTGACCGATGCCCAGCCCGTCCCCGAGCAGCGATCGCTGCCCCCCAGCCAACTCCCCCAGTTTCTATACGGAGCGTGACGCCGTATGGTATGGAATAGCCCTGTGGGCAGGGTGGGTCAGCTGTCCTGGCTGTGCCCCCTCACAGCTCCTTGTGCCCCTGGCAGAGCATGGGGAGCTGGAAAGTCCTTGACTGGTGTCAGTACTGCTCAGCAACAGCTAAACCATCAGTGTGCTATCAAAGTTATTCTCAATCTAAATCCAAAACACAGCACTATGGCAGTTACTGGGAAGAAAATTAACTCTATGCCAACTTAAAACCAGGACAGTCTGTTACAAATCAGGTGTCAGTTCAGTAAATGGGAGGAAAAGAAGTTTTCACTTTCAAACTGAAGATACACAGTTGACTAATTTCCTATCAAATACAATGACTATTCTTAGCAGGTTAATTATCATATTTCTTGTTGATGAAGACCTGAATTAAGTCAACATCTTCAGTAAGGAAAAAAGTTATGATCACTTCCAGAGACAAATCTTGTACCAAGGATATTGACCTTTGAAGAAAGAGAGAACTTGTGAAGATCTGATGAAAGGTGGCTCAGGCAAAGCCAGAGTAATCACAGAGAAGAAAATGTTCAGTTGTTTGGAACCCCGTTTTAAAAGACTGATACCTACAATGAAGTGCCTCGGTTTCTAGCTGGAACTGTAACATGAACATAAGGCTACATAATACTTCTGTGTTTCAGTGCACCAGGAAACACATTAAAAGTCACAGCATAATTTAGGTTGAAAGAAACCACTGGAGGTTGCATGAATGTTTATTCGGTATACTTGCCTTAAAAAAGTGGTATCCTTTAGATAGCATTCCAGCTTTAATTTGTTGTGGTGTAGGATCAATTTTCTATGAATAGTACAGGTTAAATATATCTGCAAATGCCTGTAAACTCATTTTGTTATCCTCACTCAAATCATTCCTTCACCTTCTTATCCTGAAAATTATTGTAGTGATTGGACCACTGGAGTACTGACACCAATACCTGTTAGGTTGACCGACTGTATTGTTCAAACTGACTATAATTTTCAGTCATCGCTTCATTTACGTAAGTCTTTTGTGTCATGGGTCACTTTTCTGGTTTAGGTTCATGAAGGACTTGGCAGTGTAGAGCTTTGAACCATAATTAGGTTATAAATGTACAAAATACAAATAAAGTAATTAAAATATGTCCACAGAGGGCCTAGATGGATAAATTCTTTAAAAAATTCAATTTTGTATTTTGACTTATGTTAGATCCTGCTTTAAAAGCCATCATAAGAACAAGGACATACTACTAAAATTCTGGGTTTGGTATCAAAATACATTTTGCAGTTTCAAAGGGTACTGCAGTCATACATCCAAATCAGTTAACATCTGGACTGGGAGAAGAGGAAGCATGTCCATCACCAACGGACTCATAAGACCTTTTAGTGACTGTATACAAATCCCATCCTTCCTGTCTCTTTTTTCCACATATATGACCACTATAGTTATACAGGCTTTATCTAAATCTTGGTATGTACCTCTATAAACCTCGTAAATGTCTCCTATTCCAAACACAAGCAACAAATTCTTTCAGCAAGATCCAGGTAGAATTGGCATGTAATATTTAATAGAGAGAAACCACTGGAGTAATTTATTTAAGGAAGTGGTGGATTGTCTATCACATGGAGTCTTAAATTAGGTTGGGATCTACTTTCAAAAATCATACATTTGCTCAGGTGGTGTTCCCAGTATGGAAAAGGAGCAATTTTGTAACAATATTAATTATTTAATCTCAATTATTATAAAGGTAATCTTTTAATCTTATTTGTGATAATCTTTTATATAAACACTATGTACCACACTAAAAAAAAATCAGCTTATGGCTATAAAAATTTATTAACAAAAAAGAGATTATTCCATGTGGATATGAAATGATACAAGCGGCAAAATAGCACAGTGTTCTTCTGTTTCAGTTTTTGCCAGAAAAGTCAATGTTTATATAAACCTAGTTTCCCAGAATGTCTTGTTACAGCTTTCAATATGATAATATGCCTGCTGAAGAGCTAAAATTGCCTCCTGAATCTACTCCCCAAGCACCTTAGGGAGCTGTTGGTTAGGAAAAAAACCTATGCCTGATGAATAGATGAGAGGTTTAGCGCACACAACACATAGATCCAACTTCTGGCCCTAGAAGCTCCATTGGTAACATGGACTTGTCTCCGAACATGTATCTTTCCTTTTCCCTGCCTTCCAGGCACACAAATTTGGGTTTTGGGGGCTTTTTTGTTTGTTTGTTTTTTCCGTTGAGGTATCAACAGCTGTTTAAGGTTATTGGAAAACATTTTGTGGTTTCTGACGTAAGCAGATGGCGTGCAGGAGAGTTAATACTTTTGGAATTCTCTTGAAATAAATCCCACTTAAATCTTCACATACACCCAAAATCTTTTTTACAGGCTGTCTCTCTTAATTTCTAAGATCTTCAGGCACCGCTTCTGCTCCAGAATCAGTCCTAGTAGACGGGATACCAAGGACTCATTTTCAAACACACGTTCCCGTTATTGTCCATACTTTTTCTTCCATGAGCAATGGTCATTTTAAGCACCAGCCCATTCCTGGGCAATGAAGTACTTATATACCTTTAAGTGCCAGTCTCTCAAGAGCTTCCAGCTTCCTCAGAAAGACATGGTAACTTAACCAACACATGAAGGCTGCTCTGTCTTTGTTTCTAAACAAATTTGTATTTTTGTACTCATTTTGTCCTCTCTCCAGTGATTAAGGAAAAGAAATGTGTTAATCATTTATGAACTTGACAACCAGCCTGCAAGCAAATGCTTGGCCTCGCATGACTTCTAAATATATCTCATTAATTTCTAATGTTTTGTATAATCTAATTGAATGTCTAAAGTAAAAGTTGTTTTGATATTGCTTGTTACAGGCTCTTTGCTTAAACAATATATTTTCCCTCAATTAAGTTGCTGTATCATATTTAATACGCCAAAGTCAGACAAGGTGACTCTAAGGCTTAAGCACACAGCTGCCATCAGAACCTTCTGTCAGGCATTTATGGCCACCTCACCATAGGCGCATCCCTGAAAAATCTGAAAAGCGTTCACAGATAAAAAAGTTCAGTTGATTTCCACATTATGGAAAAAGCATAAATGCAAGCAAAATTATGTTAGACAAGACAAATTAATGTCTGGCCTTTCTCTTCTTTGTAGAAGAGCTTGGATTAAAATTGCTTTCTTTTCTGGAAGATTTGTGTGCACATTCTCCCTCAGTAAACTGTATTATATGTCACGGTGTGAGTGAATTGTACAAGTAGGTTACATTTAATGAGAAAAAGTACTATTTTTTTTTTTTAATCTAAAGATAGCAGAAACTAGGATGTCACTAAAAATAGTCCTCCTGATCACAATGGCTGTCTTTACATTGGTTTTGGACAATGCATTCAAAAAGTAACACCCGTTTTACCTCCATCATTAGGAAAACTTCACTAAAATAACCTCAATAGCACATGCTTAAAAGTTTCTGGCTCTTAATCAAAAAGTAAAACTAAGAGTTGACAAAGTAAAATTGTGCTGATCTGCCCATTATTAAGCTGAGTAGTAACCTCTGAAAATATCTCTTTAAGATATAGGGCCCTATTCAGTGTTCACTCCTGGTGTACCCTCACAAGTATTAAGAGAATTGCACAACTTACTTTCCCCACATCTGAATGTGCCTTATAGATTGTACTATTGTATCGCACTCCTTTTTATTTTTTTCACTGCCAGACAATGAAGATAATTGGATAGAGCTGGATCCCTGAGATACCTGACTGCCGAGACACGGCTGGAGTTAAGAATATAAAAATCAGGGGGAAAGAGAGTGAGAAATTATTTTTACCATAGTTTATTTATTTCCCTTTCTCAATGCATGGGAAAACTATATCTATTTGTTCAATTTTTCCTTTTATAACCTCTCATTAGCCTCTTAATTATTCTGAAAATATAACTCAAATTACTAATCCTGTTTGTTCTACTTACATAGCACAAATGCAACAGATTCTGACTGCCACTGACCACAGCTAATATCCAACAGTCATTCCTCTCCTGCCGAGGAGCTGGCATTAGAATCCGGGTATCCAGCTCTAATGGCTTCCCTTATGGCTAGTACACAAGGTATCAAGGGGAGGAGTACGGTCAGTCAAGTGTTGTTCCCCACATTCATGTCCACACTGCAAATCAGCAACGACAAATGTGAAGGCTGGTAGGCCATGCCTAAACTAGCTTTGAAGGATAGATTCTGGGATGGAGGACAGTTTAATTTTGATTATGCCCCTTAAAAGCAGGGACTGGGCTGGAATGCAATCAGCTACAGGATTTTCTTGCAGGACAAGGGGGTGTTTCTTTTTTTTTTTTCCCCCTTAGCTTTCTTGTTTAAGGAGGTTCCCATACTTATAGTTTCAAAAACACATAAAAAAACATGGTCCAATGTAATTAGTTCAATCCTGTCTGCCATAGTCTGCAGGCAGCCTAGAAGACATGGCTAGCTGAGTTGAGAAGTCTTCTCTTAGAAGAGATGGTTGGGTGGAGCACAACCTGTGGTATACAGGAAAAAGAGTTTCTGTCCTTGGAGATATTCAAAACCAAGGTGGACATTACTCTGGACAACCTGCTCTAGCAGATCCTGTTGAGGAGAAGGGTTGGACTAGGCAATGTTCAGGGATTCCTTCCAGCCTCAGCTATTCTGTGATTCTGTGAAGAGGTAGCTCTCAGAAGTGTGAGCTGACTCATTTATCTCACTGTGGAACTGTCACGGGGCTCTGGAAATTTAAGATCAATTTGCATAGAAAGACTGATGGTTGAGCAGATGACAATCCACCCAGGGAATATTACAAAGAATCTTGAACTACACTATTCTTTATTACATAAAAGAACAAACTATTATTGTTAATCTTCCTACTAATGTTTTAACAATAGAGAGAACTTTAATAATACTGCAGAACCACCACTGTCAATGCCATCAATATGGCAACACCACAAAAGTCATGCTTTTATATGCTGAATAACTGATGACCAGCAGAGGATACTCACAATGATGGCTGAATGTCACAGATTTGGGGGTACTGCCTCACTGATCCAGCCCAGAGTCCACATGCATAACTCCTCTGCCTCAGGCACACGGTGAAGGCAGGTTCCTCCTCTTCTCTCCAACTGGCAGTCATATCTACTGAAGGGTCTCCTCTGGGGTCTTTGGAAGAACATTCACAAAATTATCTACCATTGTTTGTGCTTTTATCACTAATCTATGGTCTAGGCATCACATAGGTGTCCCAACCAGAAATTCTTCATCCATCTTGCCATATGATTTTCCATCACCACCAGTCTCTGACAGACCATACCTTAGCTTCTACCTGAGAGGTAAACAGTTTCATTTTTTATACCAATCACCTCAGGTAGTTTCCATTTTATATATCAATCAATGTAAAGCTCAAAAGTTTGTTTTCTTTTTTTACCAATAAACTTAAAGTTACTATTTGCACCCTTGTCTCTGGCTGACTACAGGCATTTAGGGAAGACCACATGGACTTAAGTCAGGTGCCCCATGGTAACAACTGGCATGGCACTATTTTATTTGACTGAGAGGAAGAGGCAGAACTGCAGATTGCATAGAAGTCTAACCATTGTCTCTTCACACTGCAGACACTAAGCATCACTATGATGGACAAAGACAACATTTTCCGTGAATTTATCTCAGGCTTCAGAGTAGAGGTGCAGAGCTTTAGGAAAGCTTTAAGAAGTTTCTAAAACCTAAGCCATTTTCCTCATGGGTATCCAAAAATTAAAAAGCACCCAAATGCAACTTTTCTGGCTGTGAAATGCATTGAAAGTGAAAATATAAAAGCTCCTATTCAGATTGTTACCTGTCATGTTCTTGCCTTTGTGTCAGTGAAGAAACTTTCTACTACAGCAAGAGGAGTGTAAAGCCCAACACTTAGAGACAGTTCATAAAGTTCATATGGGTTATCTCATTCACACTAAACCATTGGGCTGCATTCAGAACACTGTGGAGACCCAGATTAAGCTGTCATTGCTGGCACATCTCACTGCTCTCTGCAGTTCTCTTCACACACTGATCTCTGCTGGAGTTTCAGTGACATGGCATTTCCCTGCAGGACCAGTAGCAGTGCCTGCATAGGTGTCCGCCACCACCACATCGTACAAGCAACTTTCAGCTTCATTCAACTCTCAGTAGTACTCTGCATAACTACACAGATTTAAATGAAAGGCAACTGTTGGTGAGAAGCAAATAGGAAACAACACAATGAGAGATAAAAGTTCTCAAGGCAAATGAGTGGAGGAGCTGCTAACTGGAAGTGTTCATAGGTGGCACAATTAACCCTTTCCAGACATGAACACAGAAGGTTTTAATACCTTAAAAGATCCCAGAATGGTGGGCAGTATCTCAGTAGATGCAAAGGGCAAATCGAATAGACACATTCTAATAGAAAATGGGATAGAAACTGCAGCTTGCAGCCCTGTATAGACTGTACATTTAATGTTTTGGCTTAGAAAACTGGGTTTAGTTCACTGTGACCACCCCATCAGATTCCAAGATAAATGACACTCTTTTGGATCTGTCAGATTAATAGATGGGGAAGGAGGAGGATAGGGCATCACTGTATCCTGAAGAATCAGTTTAAAATTGGAAGGACCATAACTCTGCTAGGAATGACAAAGTTTGCAACAATATTTATTGGGCAGTGCTACACTGTCAGCTTAGCTCTGACTTTTCTGACTTTTCAGGTCCAACTCGCGTGTTCTGATTTGTTCCTAGACCCTTTCAAAGGCAACCAGTTAGGTCCTTCCCAGATGAAGCCTGACTGTAACTCTGAGCACTGTTGACTCCAGAAAACTCACTTACAGGCAATATAGAAACAAATTAAGCAATTTAGGCTGATCCACACCAGAATACTGCAATGCTATCCCAGAAAGCCTTGTTCCCTCAGGTATCTGCCCAGCCTCTCAGTGCATGCTCTGGGACATACTTGCCACAAAATGGTTAGCTTCGAGGCTATGACAGAGGCATCACTTCATTTCAGGCTCTTTGAGCTGAAAAAGGCATTAATTCCTGATAATTATTTCTTAGAGCAACAAAACTGCTATTTTTGGACTTGGAGGAGACTTGAGCCAAGTACTATGCACTGCAAATACAACCAAATCTCTCTTCAAAACACCTGTGCTGCAGAGCATGTTTGAGAGCTACTCTTCATCCCCTGACTTAGAGGCTAGGAAATACCCTCTGGGGTAGCTGCCAGTGTAGATGTCACCTTTAAAGACTTGGTGCAAAAGTTCCTCTCAAGTCAAGAGTAGCAACAGACATTTGACAATAGAGTCCCTTCCAACCCTATTTGATGGATTCTGTGGATACATTTTGGTTCAGACTTTCCTTGTACACATACTGCAATTATAAGAAAAAAATAGTATATCTTATAGAATACATGAAATACACCATATGAAAAAAAACATGTCAGATTATTTTTATCCTATCACAAGTCACTCTTCCATGGACTTTGGGAAGGAGGAATAAGAAAAGGAGAAAAGTATATGCATGCAGTAAAAAAATAAAGCGAGAACTGATCATAAGAACCTTGCCAAGCCTTCTGTCTGACTTTTGGCACCTCTACAGAGAAGGGACCAAAGCCACATGTTCCTACCAAAACAAGGGAGGAGGGAAAGAAGTGGTGTCAAAGGAGTGACAGAGGACATTGCTGAGCTGCCTTCTGGGTAAGGGGAAGAACTGAGAAGAGGAACCCAATTAGAAAGACTTTCTGTCTCTGCACTCAGCAGTCCCTGCGCTGCACATTCTGACCTTTGCCAGACCCTTCTCCGTTGTGCCCAGTACTAGCCTGAGAAGCAATGAGCATGATTCTGAAATACAGAAAAAAAAACAAAACAAAAACATTCAAACATTAAGAAAAACAAATTTCATCGTGAGGATATTCAAACACTGGAATGAATTACCCAGAGAGGTTGTAAAGACTCCACCCTGCTGTAACTGACTCTGCTTTGAGCAGGGAGGGCGGTGGACTAGATGATGTCCAGAGGCCCCTTCCAGCTGCAGAGATTCTGTGATTCACTATCTCACCTGTCACAAGTGAAAGAAGTACTCAGTAGACTGTTAAACAAGGAGGAGAAATTAAAATGAGGACTTTCAGCAGAAGGGTAAAATCCATTTTACTACCTCAAGTTTATAAATTTGAAGGTGATAGGAAGGCATTTTGGAAGGTATAGGTCCCACAAAAGGATAAATTAATATATTTCTCACCAAATAAAATGAACAACACAATGATTTCAGATTTTTCCAAAACAGATGAAACAAATGAAGTTACATATTTCAAGTATATAATTTCACCATCTTTCTCAGCAACTAAACTACTAAATGTGTCTATTTGGATTACCTCTGTCATTCAATTTTCAGTAATGTTTAAGGCCAGGAACCCTCCTGTGTTACTTGAAACCAGTGTTGAAGGGCTCAAGCTGTGATATAAAGTGAACAGTGTGTCTCCTAAATATCCCATAAATCCTCCCAACCATTTAGCATGGGATGTGTGACAATCTGTTTATGATTGCCTGAAATCACCCCTTTTCTCTTCTGTTCTTTTTGCTGAGCATATCATCTTGTTCAAGATCAACAGAAAATCCACATTTTTTTCCATTTACCATTGTAGGAAAAACATAGGTAACTACTCCAGAGAATGGAAATTCCTACATTTTCATTTGCCATTTTCCTAGGCAATTCTTTTGGAATTATCAGTGGGTTAAGTTCTTCTAGAGGTTAAAGAAAATACTTATATTTGTTCTTTTACGCTTCAAAATTGCTTCTTTGAACAATCTCTTTTTAAGCTCAAAAAAACAGAAGTCAGATTGGACAGAAATGTTGGAACAACACTTCTTGGGTAGTGCTACACAGTCAGTTTAGCTCTGACTGTACTATAGAAGGGGATAAAGTCCCTGTAGTGTACATGAATATTTTGCTGAGGAAGACAGTCTGGGTTACTCCTGCCTTGGGCAAAAGAAAACCCAGTCATGGGATTGCTTCTGCTCAAGGACCTGGGTGCACTTGGTGGGTAATGCAGAAGGATTTGGAAGGCCAATGTGTACCTCCAGAGGACTTAGTTTTAGCTGAGAATAGCCAGTGATTTGAACTGTTTGATGTTAACTGCTATGCAATACTGTATGTCATCACTACTGTAGCTGTTACATGCCCCATCAACAGTACTACAGTAAGAATCACCCAAATNATTATTATTATTATTATTATTGTTATTATTTTTATTAATTTATTTTCTTTTATTTCAATTATTAAACTGTTCTTATCTCAACTTATGAGTTTTCTTACTTTCGCCCTTCCAATTCTCTCCCCCATCCCACCAGGTGGGGGAGGTTGAGCAAGTGGCTGTGTGGTGCTTGCTTGCCAACTGGGGTTAAACCACGACACTGATTTTTCAGATCCAATTTCAATGTCCTGATTTGTTCCTAGACTCTTTTGAAGGTAACCAGCAAATTTAGTCAGCAATGGGACATCAGTTACAGTGTTACAGATTTCTCTTCTGCCAGTAATTATTTATTTATTAAAATGTCCACAAGATTTTGATGGAAAGCAGCTGTTAATGAAGGAGTCACTTCCTGGTTTATCATATCATGATCATTCTCGTTGCAAACAAATCTAGAAATGGTGTCATTTGATTGCATGCTCTGAAGGATAAGATGGATCTGTGGGATCATTGAAAGAAACAAATTCAAGGTCTAATGTCTCAGTAAAGAGCACACTTGCCTGATGCCCTATGAATTTCAGGAAAAGCATCCCTCCACTTATAGTGCAGATACCTGCAGAGAGATGCATCTTTCCACCGGGCAGCATATGAGATCCATCTTACTGGCTATATAAATCAAAATCATCTCAGACTACAGTGAGAAGCAGCAGTATAAAGCAATGTAACATAAAGCTCTGGGGAACTATAATAAGGTTCTTGTAGGAGTTTTGCATAAAGTCAGGAAATTCTGCACTAATTTGTGAGCAGGCTTCAAAGTAAGTCTCAGGTGGAGTCAACCCACCCCATGTCAAGGCAGGCAGCTTTAGTTGCGAACAAAATCCATTGCCACCTGCAGATTCTTTGTTGCCTTCCTTCTCTCTGTGCCTTTATCTGCTCTCAGGCAAGGTCACAGAAATCAGGTATGACGTTGGATGAGCCCTTGAGCCTTTCCCTAAGGGAGAAGCAGTGAATCCTTTTCTGCAGCGAGTCAAATCTCTGCCCCCATGCCACCATCCATGACTTGAGCTTTAGCTGCTCTCCCTCAACTATGCCTCAGTCTGATCTGGCCACAGCTGCTTTGACTATTTGCCTGATAAAATTATGAATTTGAGCAATCACCTAGGCCAGTGCTGTGCAGAGAGCTGCCTAAGGACCAAAACTAGAGAAGAAAACAGGTGAGTAAGAGCCAGATTGCCATGAGTAAGAGCCAGACTGTCAGCTAACTGAGCACACATGAAAAATAGAATAGGAAAATAATCTATCAGTCCGCCTGTTTCCTCCTCCTGCACAGGAAATATCATGTCTGTGTTAGTGAGTGGCCCAAGGGTAGATACCTGGGGAGAAACAACTGGTGGTAATGACCAGCACTCATGCACACATTGTCAGTGAGACTTACATTAGCCTAGCTCTAGCCTGCTCCTGTAAACTGAAGGTCCATTAGCAGTTGGAGTGCCTTTGGGGCAATCCTGGGGCCCATCTTGTGGTCACTTTCATGCCAAAGAAATCCCATTTGTGACTTCAAGAATACTCTGCTGTGTGGAGAAAAAAAAAAAATTAAAAAAAACCCCACAGTAAAAGGGATGAACAGAGGGTTTTCTTCAAAAGCTCTCTCCTGACACAAACTAAACCACTAATACAGACGCACCTTGAAGACAACATGCACTCTGGAGTTACAACTATGCCTGTGTCTACTCGGTGGCTGACCTTTGATTTATGTGTGTTTTAACCTGAACCTCTGCCAGAGAGCTGCAAAACTTAAAAGCCTGTGCTGTGAATTCATGCCCACGTGGCTCCCTGGGAGTGGA
This sequence comes from Scopus umbretta, assembly GCA_013400535.1. Classification (NCBI taxonomy): domain Eukaryota; kingdom Metazoa; phylum Chordata; class Aves; order Pelecaniformes; family Scopidae; genus Scopus; species Scopus umbretta. The sequence continues at coordinate 7,032 of VZTL01042224.1, read as the reverse complement.
GTAGAAACTTGTATCTCACTTTATAAGGTGGCAAAGGGGAAGACTAGACACACTGCTCTTCAATGCAGGGAGACACAGAAGGGGTAAGCGAGAATTATTTAGTGTTCAGCACCTAAAATGGTGTCTGCACATGCCTGATGTTATTCTGCTAGTTAGGAATATTCTGCCTATTGTAGGTGGTGTAATTCACAAACTGAGGAAAGTATCACTACTTTCAGTATATAGAATGTAGCTTGAGCAGTAGCAGCATTATTCCCATTTCATTGAGACAGACGTAGGGTTTACCTATGTCAGTGGGTTTTAAACAGTAGTAACCCATTTCTTAAAATTGAGTTTCCTAGGTATCAAAAAAGAAAGAAAAAAAACCTACAACAAAACCAAAACCAACTCCAAAACCTTATTTCAGAAAACAAAAACGTTATTTCTGTAACATTTTTTTAAAACAATATGATTTCTTGGTTTGGAATGTGGTTTCCTATTTTATAAGCGTCATGACATTTTGTTTCAAGCCAATTTTATTTAAAAATTGATGTCAATTAGAAGAATGAAATTAAATACAGCAGTTCAACTACCAGCATATGGTATGTTTTATTTTGAGTCAAAGGCAGTTATTGGTAGGAAAGTTTCTACACCTTGGAAGCAAGTGATGCTTCCACACCAAAGTTCCCACGCTGATTCCAGGTTTCCAGCCTGTCTTTTTGCCACACTGCTGCTCCTTGACAGCAGGCTGGACTTAACACCATAGTTACTAAGGGTGTGCAAAGAGGAAGACTTCAGGAACTTGGTCTGCTTTTGCTCTGCAGATGTCCAGGAGAGGAACAGAGAGAAAACACCCAGACGGCAGTGACAGCTGTAGCGGAGGAACCCACAGGGTTTACAAAGAATGGCAATGAGGCACACGACAGAAGCGTCCCACTTTGCTTCGGGAAGTTCAGCTACCTCTGCCAAGTACCTTTATCATCTCAAGCCCAAAGCAGGCAGTCCTGTACTGTCCAAGGGAAAAAAGCAGGTCTAAGCTTCTACACAGCATGGCAAAAAGCACTTTTCAGGAGCCCTGGAACATTCTCCCTTACATATCGCTACCGTACCTGCTGAGAAACATGCCATGTGAATAATTTCCAGCAGCACTTCTCCATGAGCATCAGCATACTGGGAACATACTTTAAATGCTGTGAAGATTAAAAAACATATCTATATATATATATATATTTCCAGGTACAGAAAGGAAGTCACACATCTTTTGGGTTTCTTTCTAAAGTGAGTAGACATTTAGAGATAAAACCTCAGCAGGGACTTGTTTGGTACCTAGGCACCTTCAAACAGGTGAAGAGGTACTGCTGAAAACACCAACACCTCAAGAATACCAGAAGCAAATCACCTTACATTGCTTTGCTTACTATTACAAACAGAAGAATACTCATTATTCCATATAAAATTTTCCATATGACCTATATGCCAGGATAGACAATTATACCCTCTCACCCAAGAGTAATTCTAGATTGTTCAAGTTTTCCATAGAAAAACTGTTTTGTGGTTGAGGTATATAATCACAAAAGCATTTTACTTTTTTTCTTTATTTTAAAAGAACTTGATTCTGTGAAGAAAGCAGAAAATAATTTACTCTACTTTGGGCAGTGTTTGCTCAGTCCATGGCCAGAAAGTGGAAAATTCATGCTCAGCATGAACCTACTTTAAAATTCTACACTTCTGCATTCCCAGAAAGACAAAATCAATGTTCACCACAAGAAACTTTGCAATTCCACAGATTTGATGTAAAAATTACATTCAGCCTTCTTCTTCCTTCATATTTGTAGTGGTTGAATTGAACCTTTAAGCCAAATACCACCTCCCTTACCCATGTTGACTTCGGAACCCAGGTACCTGCTTGAAGAGTAACAAATTACTCAGCAGAAGATTGCAGAATATGGTTATTGTACTGTAAATTCTTTGGCAGAGGAATGTAATTTCTGAAGTGTGGCCCTTACCTCATTGAAGCACTGTTCACTGAGAAATTCACATCCACACATAGTCCGTGGTTTTTGTGCTGGCGCTGGTCATCGTCTTTTTTTTTTTTCAACAACAAATTCTCACTCAAAAATTCCAATTTACAAACACAGAAGCACTTCATCAAAAGAAGAGGTACTCACTGAAAATTTCTGAAAGGTCAGTCAGGGCTGAGATTTAATTTACGGTAAATATTAGGGAAAAAGAACACAGGAAACATCTTCAAAAAGGCTGAAAAGCCAGTCAGAGCTATAAGCACAGAGGAAACCACTGCTGGCTGAAGGAGTATCTTCACCACATATTACTGAATGCTGGGACATCCACTGAAGAGATAGCTCTCCAAATATGCCCTGTTTCTTCACTCCTCCACTGGCAACAGCTATTGACCACTTTTAGAGACCGTGCTTTGGCCACGGTTATGTTCAGTAGCCCAGGGGACAAGGCATTTGGCCAAGAGGCAGAACAATTAGGTTCAGATTGCTGATTTAAATCAGGCAGAGCAGGGCTACAGATACCTTCCATGCCAAAGTATGAAGCCTTTCTCCCAGTAGCCACCATGTCCGTACATTTCAAAACAATTATTTCACCAGGACGGGTAAGTACTGTAACCTATCCTGGTGGGAGCAATGCAAGCCAATATTAACCTAGATTATACATGATATATTATACTTTAACTCATAAAGGAAGAAGCCACGTAGCATGGAAAAAGGTATCAGAAATTTATGGAGGGTTTAGATCTCTCTGTAACAGAAATGTAAGGCCAATAGAATGGGCTGGAATTGAAAAATTATTTTTCTGAACTGGTCAATTAAAACATATATGCAAAAGAGCATCAATATATGGAAAAGAAAAGCTATTCTTCTAAGCAAATTTCTCCTGCATGTCAGCAATACTTCGTGTTGCATCTAAATTCATGGCTTGAAATTATTCAGGGAATGGTTAAATAATGCAATACATCAAATCCATTTTAAAATGAACTGTATTTTCAACTTCCCGGACACCGCAAATTATTCTCAGTTGTAATTTACAATAGGCAAGTGTTAATTTACCTCACCCATATTTTATGAATATGTATTGACTAATTGCAAGTCCATGGTTCAGGGTAAATAAATACGTGATTTATATTCAGGCAAGTCACACAATCAATTTTCAATCTACTGACTCAAACACAGTATCAGACTGTGACAGGTTTATTTGCATTGACACAAGATGTCATAGTTTTGTGAACTGCAAAATGTAAATGTGAAACATTATTCAACAGCCACCAGTAGATCATGCCCAGCAGTAACGTCCACAGCAAAACCTCAGAACGTCAGCAGCCCGTCTGCTGCTGCTTGACTACAAATTGAACAAAACTCTAATCTAAGCAGGCCAATCTTCACTCAGGGATCACCTGTGCTGGCAAATTTGTTTCCTACGGTGACTCCTAATTTAACACTTCCTCTTCTCACGTATCTGGAGAGGAGAGCAGCACTTCTGCCATTAGGTAATGGGAGGAAAGGATGTAACTCTGCCCTCTGCATACTTGGACTTGGCCTTTCAGGTCACAGTCGTTGTTAAGAGCAGTTAATCAAACTTTCAAATTAGTGCAAAAGGTCTGTCCTGCCTTTTTTTGAGTGCCAGAGCTCACTGTAAACAAGATTCACTGGACACACTGCTGCAGGGAATTTATTGCTAATAGAGCTCCCAAATCACTGGCTGCTTTTTGCACTTTATTCACTACCATTAAAATTTTTTGATTAAACAGAACATGATTAAATAGCATTCCATGCTGAAGTACTCCTAACCTTTTCTTTAACCAGATATCTTGAGATTCACTTTCTGTCTCCAAAACTAAATTGCCACACTGAGAAAACAAGTCCAAGCAAATCCTTTGGATGTTTTGTGCAGGCATGCTTCAGAGTCCTGCAAAGAACTGAATTTCCCAGTCTGTACAGATTTCCCTGTTCCTTGGATGTGGTTTCATTTTTCCTCCTGTTTGTCCTCAATGAATCCCTGAAAGATGACTGAATTGTGACCTGGGTTTGCATTTTCACTGCTTGACAATAGGCAGTTTTCTTTGCGGTAATAATAAATATAAGGAAGATTTGACAGGAGTTATTTGTGTCTGGCTACTAGTTTTAGAGCATGGAAGGCATTTGTAGCCTTGCTCTGCCTGATTTAAATCAGCAATCTGAACCTAATTGTTCTGCCTCTTGGCCAAATGCCTTGTCCCCTGGGCTACTGAACATAACCGTGGCCAAAGCACGGTCTCTAAAAGTGGTCAATAGCTGTTGCCAGTGGAGGAGTGAAGAAACAGGGCATATTTGGAGAGCTATCACCAAGATGTGAGTTACCCAGAGACCCTCTGTCATATCTGTCCCCCCTGGTGGGGCAGGAGGAGGGCAACACCAAATATTTCAGGTGGCCCTAAACTTCTTTACATAGGGAACAAAACTCTATCGTGATTCATAGAAATCAACAGAAACCCAAAATCTATGAACCTGATGGATGAGAGCAAGCAAAGAAACAGTTAAATTTAGCAAACACTGTAAGTCGTTCATTCAGCTACAGCAGCAAAGGTATCTCACATGATGATATTCTGATTCACTCTATAAGTATTTTCTTACTAGAAGCTTTAGAGCTATTTAATGATGTCGCTATACCCACAAGACCACCTGTTAAAGAAGGGGAATACAATGAACATGATGAGGTGGTGGAGTGAGACAAGGAAGATACATTCATTAGAGACGCAAGAAGGCAGCTGGTGTTATTGGACATAAAAAGGAGGTTGGGGAGCCTTGTTAAATGTATGTAGTCTCCTGAAAGAATTACTGAACAAAACAGCAAAAAAGTTTCGTATTGTAGAAAAGCATTGGCAATTGCAAACATCCTTTAATTGTACTTCAAATTAAGGAAGATACAGACAAATGATTAAATCACAGTTTTAATCAGTACTAAGAAAAGACTCATTAAAAAAAAAAAGCCTCAGGTTTCATTTCTTGAGACAGTGTGGGGTTCAGCAAGCAATTTGAATGGAGTCTGCAGGCTGGAGTTAATTATTCGCATTAGCATTTCAGATGGGCTTCCATGTAAATACCAGCTTTTTGGTGTGCCATGGACATAGACAAAAAGCAAGCTAAATGCATGATCTCCTTTATAGGATTCTAGATTATGTCATTTAATAGGTAGGCAACGCCATGGGGATTGAATGATACAGGCTTCTGAAAACAGCTCTGGGATCTAATTAATTGGGACAAATTATCCAAAGCAGCTTTGCATTGAGGAAGGAGGACAGACTCAGAGAGAAATGACAGATGGCTATGCAGAAGAGAAAGACAGAAAAACCTTTGGTGCTCTTGAAGGACTCAGCCTAACGGCCACTCTCATTTCACCAAAAGGCTTTTGTGTCGCAGTTCTGTGAGTCATTACTATTTACGTGACACCTAAATGTCCATATTTGCAATTCCGTATATCCAGAGCTTAATGCTGAACGGGTGATCAGACCCCAAAACCAGTAAGTTTTAATGGTAGGTGGGCATACGGTTTGGTCAGCTTGGTTCACCCTCAGATTGCACCCCTGCGCTAAGCTGTTTGCAGCCGCGTGGGGAGAACCTTCCAGAAGGGTGGGGCCTGAGCACCAGCGGGCAACAGCCAATAGCCAGCCACTCTGGGAAGCTGAGCCAATCGGAATCAAGGATACACCCGCCTGCAGTTCCCATAATGGACAGAAGGGGGCAGAGGCACCCTGAGAGGTGGCCTGAAGGCTCCTGGAGAGGGGGACCCCATCCCCGCCACGGTCTGGCACCGGACTGCAGTGTCTCCCCGTGGGATGGGAAGGCTGTGTCACGCGCTAACGCCAAATTAAGGCTACGTCGCGCCCAACGTATGTGTGACTAAAAGCGTTTTGGGTATCCAAGCCCCTTTAGTCTGCTGTCAGTTCGGTGTCAAACCAGGACACCCTCACGGCAGGTCTGACAGAGATCCTGTTCCAGAAGGCTGCTTGCCGCCCCTCGTGAAGGGCTGAATATATCGACATTAATGGAGGCAGAGGGTAATCGGCAGCATGCTGATAAACTTAAATGCATAAACTAAGTGGTTTATGCATGCCAGGCATGCACAAGCTTCTGACATGCACTGACATCACTTTAAAATCAGACAATGTAATCAGAAGTCAATGAGATCCCAGCATTTGGGGCCTTGCAGAAGACACTTAGTGTTTTCCAGAACTTGACCATACACCACATGGCACGTCCAAGCACTGACAATGAGTCTTACCTCAGCTTCAGCTCTTTTGTCTTTAATTCCACAAATACTCTAGCAAGCAAGCACACTTGTGAAATCCCAAAGCATCTGTGAAAAACCAAACCAAACTTCATTGGGTTTAGTGGAATTTCTTCCAGTTGAGAATTCTGCCAAGCAATACTTGGCATATCCAGGTGTACACCAGCGCTGCAGGACACTCACAGAAGTTTTCTGAAGTTGTGCCATGAGTGCTCACCCCAGAGAGTCACAGCCACTGACTCGGGAAGCAACCACAACACAATTTAGCCACAGTTCAGTCCGTGAATATGCATAGTCTGTCTCCTGCCTCCCAGTCCTCTGAGACCTGAGGACCTGATTTGATACTGACATCTTTCACTGCCATCCCACCAAGTGGCTATTCATTTTCATTCTGCATTGTTTTCTCCAGGTATGACCAGGCTGCTGTTAGGTATCTCCGAAGCCATCTCTTCACTAGGCTGACCAAGACCCACTCCCTCAGCCTTTCCTCACAGGGCAGGTGCTCCAGCTCCTCACCATATTGGTGGCCACCATGCAAGTTCATCAATATCTTTCTTGTACTGACAGACCTAAAACTGGACACAATGTTCCATGTGTGCTCCAACGAGTGCTGAGCAATGATCAGTTTCCTTGATCTACTGGCTGTGTTCCTGCTGATACAGCCCAGGATGCTGTTGACCTTCATTCCAAAAGAAAAACTGGAAGAGGCAACAAAAAAAGAGTCCACCATTTGTCAAAAATGCTGTTGTGGTTTAACCTTGATTG
>VZTL01042221.1:7129-52307 GCA_013400535.1 Scopus umbretta | reverse complement strand
AAGTCACTGAACCATGCTGGATAACAGGCATGTCAGATGATAGTGGGGAATGCTATAGCTCACCAAGACTGTAGGAAGGGATACAGTCTCCTAGATTTCAGAGTCTGTGCTGAAGTCTTGCTGCTGTGGATTCAGAGGACCCTCCCTGGGAGCAGTTATGTCCTATTCAAATTGCTCTGGGATCTGCTTGTTGGTAGCTGCTGGTGGAAGCAGAGTGCTTCCCAGGAAAGAGGACTTCCCAGGATCACTTGTCAGCAAGCAGCGGGGTAAGGATGAAAAAGCCTGGGACCCACCACTTCCTCTACCACTGTCTCAGACACAATCAAGGAAAATAAGTCCTCCCTTAACTGGGGTAAGTCAAGCAAGTCAAGGAGGAAGAGGCTTGGTAGCAAAACCAGTAAGGTGACCTGATCTAGGTTGACCTGCTTTGAGCAAGGGGTTGAGCTAGGTGACTTCCAAAGGTCCATTCCAACCTAAATAATTGCACACACCTGAGCCTTTGAGTTACCACAGTACCTTGGAAATGCTATAGCTGCAACTGCTTGCCTGTGACTAGATTTGGGCTTTGTTTTCTGTTTTGTTTCTTTGTTGTTCTTTTGAGGGATACCTCACTTGGATCTCTCGGATTAGCCAGGTAAGTCAACCACCACATGTCCCTTGCCTCCCTTTGCTATTGAGGGAGAAGGGCTCCTTTGTTCAGAGTGTGAGGTGTTGAATCTCCTGCAGCTCCTTTGTGCTGATTGTAGAGGGTATCTGAGGAAGGCAGACAGCTAGCTGAGAGGCCTCGACCTTCTCTTCCCCCTTCACCTCCATGGCTTTCTTTGCTTTTGCCGTGCGGTTTTTCTGAATGCTTTCTCTGGAACAGGAACATTTATCAGATGAACTATGTCAGACTTGCCACACTCTTACTTTCTCCACACTTTTTCTTCCTCTCCCCTTTTTGCTTCTCTGTCCCTTCTAACCATGCTAATCAACTAAATTAATATTAATTCTTAAATAGCGAGTGTTGAAATCTGTGGAATTGTCCTGTGCTGCTTTGTGTGTCTGGACAGTGCATTACAACAGCTGAGTAGGTTTTGAACTCTTGAGCACTGGGAGTTGAATAAAACAACCTGGTTCAAGGGAGTGGCATTAATCTGCTAAAGATGAGCACAGGTTGTAAACCAATGGCTTTGAGAAGCATTTTCCATCTTGGCTGATTAAGTCTTTAAGAATTTTACCCCAAAGAAGAGGAATGGATCCATGACACTTCTGAAAAAAGAGAGGGATTTGCATACCCAAATGTGGATGTTTTAGGCACCTGAATTTCCGCATTGAAGCTTATTGTTTCTGAATCAGCCTGCAGAAGACCCTATAGCCTGTTTCTATCTGGCCATAAAATCCAGCCTTAGAAGCAAATCGTGCAGCACAAGATCCATCATGTGCTCTCAGCATATGGCACGACAGAGTGTTTTGCTGTTGCAAATCAGTATAATCAGCCCTGCAATACCCTGCCTCCTTCCTGTATAGTACAGTTTAATACACAGCAGAGAGGAGTTAGCTTCTCAGTGAAGATTTGGAAGAAAAACACTGGCCTTGCTGGAGGTGCATGGGCAGCGATCATGAATGTGCCTGAGCCTGGATGTTTCTCTAGTCCTTTCTGCATGTGCACCAGGAGAAAGCTTGGCAAGCATTTGCCTGCATTGAGATTCTGAACCAGACTCACAGCCATTGCAAATGGATGATCCCAGTCTCTGGCTGAGCTGGCAATGACAAATTGAAGCCCTTGAGATAGAAGACTGAGCAGATGCAAGTGACCTTAACTGACACAGAAACAAAGCATTATCTGCATCAAAGAGGAGGTTCAGCTCATCATCGTCTGCTTTTATAAACAGTGGAAAAGGAGACAGGCACAGAAACTAGCCCAGGTAAAGGTTACCAAAAGAAGGCAGCTAGGAAGAAACCTGTCCAATTTTTTTTTTTTTTTTTTTTTTAAATCCAACAACCAGAATGCTAACAAACATTTAAGATGTCTTGTGACTCAGGTGGGTTTTTTTTTTTAGCTATTCTTCCTTCAAGTACTCTTTCCCAAGGATAGTCTCTGCTCTGTGCCTGTTTGGGTTTTGTGCTTTTTCTGTTTTCTTATCATCCCCTTTCAATGTTTCAGCTTCTACCTTTACCTTGTCTTTGTCCTGATGTGTTTAGGGCCTGTTCCTGCATACAGATGAAGCAGTGGGTTGTTACCCAGGTTAGTGGGTTGGTCAGTCAGCACTGAGCACTGCAGGCTATCCTTTATTCACAGGCAAGAAAAGAAAAACTTCCTTCTCCATCACCAGCATGCCGAGGCCTTACCTCACAGAAACTAGAGGGATTCTGACAAGTTTCCTGGTACAGAATTGGTCTCTTCTCGCATGTGCCTATATCATGCCTAGCAGAACAGGATGTTGAACTTGATTGGAGGTGCTGAGGATAATCAAGGTAGAAAATACTAAGCGTCACTTTTCAGGTCAGAAGTATGTTTGGGACATGCATGTGGACTTCTATGTGTTGATGGAAGCTGTTCTTGAGTTTGCAGAGGGTGAGGGATGGAGACCAGCAGGCAAGCCTGGTTTGTGTCTTGTTTTCTCTGCATGTATGTGAAAGAAGCAGCCTTGTAGGAATCACTGCAATACCAAAGCTGGAATGCAGGTAATTATGCATGGTGGTAACTCTAAATTTCTGGGTAGACTCGCTGCCTTACAGAGTCTTCCTACAGGCATAAAATTTGGCTCAGACATAAGGATTTGCAGTAATGTTCTCTTATTTGATGTGTAGAGTGGAAACTGTAGTTTAATTTGTTTGTGGGGTTATCCTCCCTGTGGCTGTCAGAGACAGGTGCTTATTTCCCTGACAGTAGTGGCACAAGCAGTGCTTTCCTGTGTTTCCTTGGATGATTGGCTTGCTGGTAAAGGCTGTCTGGGATAGTAGGTCACTGTGAAATGATGACTCTTTCTTTGCTCTCATTAGAAAAGGCTGTACCTAGATGCTTGCTTCCAACAGGAAGAGAGGGAAAGCAGAGGACAGAAATGAAATGTGAACAAGACTGTGCTCGAAATGGAAAATGTTAAAGGACAGGACTGTCAGGAAAGCACCATTTCCCTTGATGATTGATTGCTCTTCAGCATGTGGTCATGCAAGAGCATGTCTCCTATAACTGTAGCACTATGTGCTTTCCAGCACCCTTGAACTGAAGACCTCAAAGAGTGCTGTGAACTCAGATGAGTTAAATCTGTGGCAATTCTGTGACAGAGATGCAATCACCTCTGCTCTACAGATGAAACTGAGGAAGAAAAGTTCAGGTGCTTACCCAGAATCAGAAAGACATTGACAAAGGTAGAAACTGGATGGGAGCTCTGACTCCAGACAAGTATGCAGACAGAAATTAGCCACAATGAAGCTATTAAGCTGGGCTCTGCCCTTTCTTATGTAGTTGAACAAATAAAACTGTTTTTTTTCTGAAGCATTGAGCACCTGCTAGCTCCCATGGAAATCTTCTGGAGTGGTGGTAGTTCAGCTGTTCTTCAAATCAGGCTCTTGAAAAGCAAGAGATACTGTAAAATTGGTTGTGTTAGACCCATTGATTCTTCCTAAAAGAAATGTGGCATTATGCACAATATTACACAGAAGAAACAGCCTCAAGAAGGTAGAGTATTGGCAAGCTTTCTGAGGCCATTTGGAGTGCATAGAGCAGCACAGGATCAAAGTTGAGTAGAAGAGATAGGAGATAAGGAAATAACTGGGGAGAAGGTAAGAAAGGTGAATGAGAAATACCAGAGAATGATGGCAGAAGGGGGCAAGTTTGGTCTCAGTGCAGAAGACAGTGGGAAAGTGTGTGCATGATAGCCTGGAAAAAAGAAAACCCTAAACAACCCCTGCCTTTAAGAAAGTACATGAATTACGTAGTAGGAGAAAGGAGAGTTTTGGTAAGGCAGCAGAACCCTGAGGATAGGAGGGCTACTTGAGCACAGAACCTTGCATTTTCTTGCCTGCTCTTGCAGTGATGTAGTAACATTGTGCCCTGCCTGTACACTGTGTGATGGTGCTGTGATTTTAGCTGAGTCCTCCAGGTACTGCTCTAATGAAGTAAGAACAGTCTTTTCTCTAAATTTGCCATCAGCAGATTGAAAAGGAGGGGAAAAAGTAAGAGGCGGGTGAGAACTGTATAGCTCTGGTTGTATTCTTTATTCTTATAACCAAGATCTTGCCCTGAAAGTGTTCCAGAAATGAATCCTTGTCAGCTGATGTGAATCAAAAACGTCTTGTTCCCCATTCTTTCCCTTTCCCCCTTGTGTTACTGATGTATGGCAGATGTAAAAAGAAGACAGAATCCTAGCGTTTCATTTTATACAGGGGAAATTAGGTTTCAGACTGTGTTTTGCTGTGACCTGGGAAGGGTTGCGTAACTATCCTCTGTGAAGATTGTTGGAAACCTCTGGCTGTTTGGGTTTTTATGTTTTCAACTTTGTTGAAAGAAAAGTAAGTAAATGTATCTGTGTGAGAGAGAGAGAGAGAGAGACTGGGTGAATGCATGTGTGGGGCGGAGGGGGAATGGAAACCTGTGTTGTTTGTTCCTGCTGGTGTGTCAGGGTTAGACTCCTGAGCTGTGATGGGAACCCTGAAGAAACCTCCTTTGAGGACTTCCTATTGGAGAATGCACAGCATCATCCTGTCATGGGAAATTTATCACTTGAGTGGAAGCCCTGTGTTTCTTCTGCACTTTAAATAGATCCTCTTTCTTACTTACAGTAGAGCTTTACTACCAGGGAGTCCCTTTGTGGGAATTACTTAATAGAGAAAACAGCCTCAGGAGAACAATTGCAATGCTGGTGATGCAAGAACCCAGGTCTAACATTTTTACATTGTCTCAGGTTTTTCTCATATGGCCTTGAATAAGCCAAATAGCTTCTCTATGCCTCAGGTTGACAGGAAGGAGATGAGGAAACTGGTGCTACTCGACTTGGTGGGCATAGGATGATAAAGGTATTGAAACTGCTGAGGTATCAAAAGATAAAAGCTTTTATCTGAGACAGTAAGTGTGTCTGCCCACTTCCGAAGATGCTTATGTTGTATTCCTCATTTAAGTTAGGTATGGAGGCTTTTGTAAACCAGTCCCCTGCAACCTGTGGAAAACCCCAGCAAGGGGACAAAAAGCTGCTGAGTGTCTTCCTAGCATTGAAAAAGATCCAAGGGCATTTCCTCCATCAGGATTATTTCCCTGGCTCTTCACATGTGGTGGACATGCAGTTTACTATTCTGGTTAGTCGTGGCTTTTTGGTTGCATCTCAGAAAACAACTGCCAGCATCATTGGTGACTTACAAGGGAGCAGGAGGTTCTGCTGATCATTGGATTTAAAGATCAGAAACTTCAAATGACAGCACACAGATCCATGTTTATCCATGGATCAATACTGAGAATGAATCCTTGAGCAGCCCCAAAACAGAGCCAACAAGAATTCCAACCTAACATTTCAAGGCACTGAAAAGAATCCTTTGCCCTCAAGAAATTAATTCAGGGAAGAAATTCTCTTCCAGTTGACTATTTCTTTGCACAGCTCTGGTAAGTAGTTGATCTCCAGAAAATATGGATGGATGTGATCTTTGTAAGTTCTTCTTCCTAAAAAAGGACACAACCCTGAGTAGGGGCATCCCTGGGGAATGAGCCTGGGAGCTCTGGATCAAAAGGAACAAATCTCTATTGCTTGTGCTAAATGAGTATATGTTTATTAGCTAAAGGCTTGCAAATGTCTGTGTTCAGACTACCCTCTAAAGAAGATCAAGGAGCTGCAGTGTGGCAGTTCATTAATATTTTGGACTTGATTGCATCATAGTCTTTCAAACCTTCACCATCCTGGATGCCACTACTTTGTGGTGGAGCAGATGCTGATCTGAGCCCTGTGAGCTGGAAGTCAGGAAATGTTTCTGTCTAAGTCAAAGCATAGCTGGTGTGGTGACAGCTCATTCCTTAGCCCTGACATATGTGCTCTGACCACATGCAGAGCGTGCAGAGCAGGAGTGTTGGACTTATGAGTGATGATAGGATCTTTTGGGCCCTGAAATGGCAGAAGATGCACTGGAAAATTGCAGTGCTTTCCAGTGGGATTAGGGATGCTTACTGCCTCTTAAGATCATTTATAGATGAGTACAATGTTCACTGTGTAAAAAATCTGGATGGATGGCAGGGCCCAAAGAGTGGTGGCGAACGGCGTTAAATCCAGTTGGCAGCCAGTCACAAGTGGTGTTCCCTGGGGGTCAGTATTGGGGCCAATTCTGTTTAATATCTTTANGAGGTTTAGATTGGATGTTAGGAAAAATTTATTCAGGGAAAGGGTTGTCAAGAATTTGGGTCACTATCCCTGGAGGTATTTAAAAGACATGTAGACGTGGTGCTTAGGGGCATGGTTTAGTGGTGGACATGGCAGTGTTAGGTTAACAGTTAGACTTGATGATCTTAAGGGTCTTTTCCAACCTCAACAATTCTGTGATTCCTGGAAATATCTCCCTTTCAAAATGCTTGGTGGCCAGTGAGCACTGCAGAAGAGGGTGCATGGCTCTTGTAAATGATAGTTGAGCCTGCCAAGTCATTTGGTTATACGGGTGAATTGGAGAGCATACCTGGACCTCATAATGACATAGATTGTGTCCCTGTCTGTCGCCATGGCTTGGGTGTTTGCTCTCTCGGTTTCTGCAGTGTTATCAGGAGCTTGGGAAGCCTTCATGAGAAGGAGATCAGGCAGCTGATGGAGATACTGCAGGAAAGTGGAACGTCTCACAGCTGCAACATTAAGGCATATATAGGAAGTCTGGATTTCGTGTGGCTAGGATCTCTGGTTCTGCTGTAGATCTGTCATGCCACCTCAGGCAGATCTCTTTATCCCCCTGGATGCTGTTTGTTCCTGTCGTACTGCTGGGAGGGGACTGCATCATGCCCTCTGTTTGTACAGCACCAGGTTGCACGAGCCGCTGGGGTCTCCCAGCACATCCATCACACTAATGACAGTAGGAAGGAGGGCACCCGCCAGAAATTTCTCCTTACCTTTTAGTTATTAATACATTTTCCTTTCTCTCTCTTTTTTTTTTTTTTTTTCCTCCTTTCTGTTTTCTTTCTTGCTTGAAGGGGAAAAATAAGTCAGCTATCTTTTATTCCTTCTAAAAGAAATGAGTCTTGACAGGTCTGGAAATGTGTTTCCTGCAGTTGCTCCGTGCACACAGGGGCCGTGCTGGCTCATTTATACACCCACATACCACAGCTCAGACGTTTCATTAGCTTGGCATATATCTTTTGTTTGCAGTGATAGGCACATGAAAGTACAACAAGAACAGGGCTGGAGGAGAGAAGAGGGGAGGGAAGGGGACGTATTGCTGCCTGAAAATCATGGCCTCAATGTTTTATTCCTTGCATATGCAGGACAATCTTTTTATTCTTCTTATTGTTTACTAGCAGTGCTTTCTGTGTGTGAGAGCTGACACGGACTCAGGTGAATGCACTGTGGCCTGGATGGCTGCTTGTGCCACTCAGACAAGGTTGATTTGTGATCCTGGCTGGCAGAGGAAGGGAGAAGGGCATGTAGGGAATTTTCCTATTGGTCAGGAGTGAGAGTGTACCCTGGAGAAAGGAGCATGAGGCAAGTACTTGGCCAGCTCTCTCCTCTTCCCCAGCCTTGTCTCTGGTCACTCTTGCTTCTGGGTATCTCCTCCAGCAGGAGCTGATGTGCGTTGGGCCCTGCACGGGGACTGATGGCTGCAGGGTGACAGGCAGGAGGAGAAGGTGGGGGCAGTGCTGCTGCCTGATTTACATGCCCACAGTAGGGGTTGTCCTTGGCCAAGCACATCCAGGGTGTTCGTGTGAGAACTGAAATGCAGTTGAGCCTGGTTAGATCAGCATAAGGCTAATTATAAATCCCAGATACGCTGCCAGTCTTGTGCTGCATAGCTCCAGCCATCCTGCTTCCTTTCATCCTGCTGCAGCTTCATCTTTCCCTTTCAGAGTTGTCCCCCTATTGCTCAGTGCAATTCCTGGGCGGCTGGCTTTTGTCCCTCAGCCCATTCGTGCGCTTGCAGCTCGTGTCCTGGAAATGTTTGCCCTTGTCAGATCTGTCCCTCTCATTCAGCCAGCTATAGAGCCTGGCAGATCTAGGCCTCCTGCCAGTGCTTTTGCAGTGCTGTGGTCTCTCAAGCAAAAAGCCACTCTTTTCTGTAAGTAGCACAGGCTGACAGGTGTTTTGACTTCTGCTTTTGTCCCTGCCTGACTGTCTTGGAGACAGAAAGGCACATTGAATCCAGTGCAGATGGGAGAGATCTGCTGGGATCTACCAAAAATCACACAAAAACTGTGGAAGGAAGATATTAGTGCCATCTTTATTCCATCCCTACCTCGATCCCCAGCTTGAGATGCTACAGGGAGCAGCCACTCTTGGTATGACATATCTTCATCATATAATCTAGCTTTGTTCTGTCCTGCTCCTCCTTTCTCTTGAAGGCTCTGTCACTGCTCACATTCTCCATGCCTATGTTTAAACAGAAGTCTTTGGGTTTCAGGGTTAGCAAGCTGCTCTGAGGAGCTGCGACTGTTCATGCTTCTCATTGCTTCAGGAATGACTGTCCTCTTGGCTGACACCAGAGCTGGAACTCCAAGTGCTTAGTGAGGGCTCTGGGCTGAGCTAAAAAGACTCTGTTTTGCAGATAATTTTTGCTGGGGTAAAACCAAACCCCCAAAATCCACAAACTAAAAGAGATGTAATGACTTTGTGTCTCTTGTGAATACCAGAGGACCTAAAACACACTCTAAAGAGAAGGGATTCAGTGTTACTCCAGAATCATTGCCACAGCTTATGCTGGTTAAACAACTCGAAGGCAGTTTGCAACCCAGTCCCTTTGGTTTGCTGAATACAGGTGAGATGTTTGGATTCTTTTCCTGGTGTCACAGATAGGATCTACTGTGGAGAGCCACTTTTATGCTGTTGTCTTTGACCAAAAAAGGTACTGATCTGCCAAATGCAAACAGGGTAATAGTTTTTATTTATTTCACAGGATTAAATTCCAATCCTTCATGTTTATTGACCAAATATCTTAGGGCTCAAAGTTTTTACCATTTGACAGTAAATTCTTAGTGTTATGCTGAGAAAAAGAGGGATGGGTAGGATTCTTTAAATACTTACCTGTTGTGTCCTCATCATCCTTCTGCACTGATGGCATTTGCTTGTTCACAAAATTGTTGTCATCCTTGCGTAAAACGTATGTTTTCAGCAGATGTCTACGCTGTGCTAAATTGTAGCAGGTCCATTGCTCTTTGGTACTGTTTCTTCTTTAAAGTGCTAGACAAATGGTGCTTAAACCTTTGAATCAAGGAATGGTTTTCAGAAGCGCGTAAATGATTTAAGAGTGTGGTTCCCTTTGGCTTCTAGTCAGACTTTGTCCTCTTTGATCTCTTTAGGTACTTAAAAGACATGCTTTCTTTCCCTTCCTCAGGGGTTTGCCGCATCTGTCTCTCCTAAGTACTAACATGGCCCCTTTAACTATGGTGGCTAAGCACTGTCCAGCCTCCAATATGTTATCGCAACAGCCTAGTGCAGGAGAAGAGATCAGTGTCTCCATCTTACAGGTGGGGAGTTAAGACATGAGGGAGATGGAGTGTCTTGCTTCTAGCCAGTGAGGTTTTTTTTTGATACTGAAGTCCTACACTAAATCCCTGAGCAGGAAATTGCTCGGCTTCTTTACAGGGAGGAGCTAAGCGTTCTCTGCCATGCTTTGCTGAGTCAGCGCCTTGGGCTCTTCCTGACATGGTCTATTTGTGCACACGTACAAGTACTTGCCAAAACTGCTGAGGTTTTGCTATAAACTAAAATGTTGGCATCCAAATCTCTCAGGATTGCACTCTGATGAATTAGTCTGTGTGCTGAGAAAAGGAAGATAAGGAACAGGCAGAGGAAAAGACATTTAAATATAGTATTCTGCATATATAATTTGTTGTTTCACTCATTATGTCTGACAGTGGAAAAGCATACAAAGTACAAACTTGCCAGTGTTGGCCCCTTTCTCTAGATAGCCCTTCCATTAATGGTGGCTCTGTCATAAGATCATGCTGGGTGAGCTTTGGACCACCTCGTCAGGGCTCACCTATACAGCTTGGGACCTTTGAGCATGGATGTGGATTATAAGGAACTGAAGCATGTGAAGATGGAGTGAGTTTGAAAAGATACTTACTTGAGTTTTTGTAAGATGCTGCTTCTTTGGAATGCAGTGATGGCTCATAACTGTTCGGAATAGCTGTAGCCTTGCTGTTTGGAGAGAAGTGGGGTTTCTGGGGAGAATGTCCTTTTGGGGACAGGGGAGTAAAGCCTCAGCACTGGCCTAGGTTTTATGCCTGCTGTTTTCTTTCTATAAAGACTGCCTCTCTGCAGCTATTATTGCTTGTGCTATGGACAGTCTTCCCATGGGGAGAAGGACTGGGTGGAAAATAGGAATATTTTTTCAAATGAGAACTTAATTAAAAATGTTTAGAATAAAATAATTCTGAGAGTTAATTATTTCTTGGCAGGTTTTAACAATGTGACAGTGTTCAGCATTTGGCTTTTCTATGCTTTTTGCTTTTTACTTTTTTTTTTTTTTTTTTTTTTTTTTTTTTTTAGCTTTTGGTTGCTGCTGCAGCTGCTGTTTCTTTCTCTTTGTGTTGATGGGTCTTTGGTTAGCCATGGTGCTTTGTGTTGGCTTGACAATGGTGTGTGTCCCAGGGAATGTGTGTTTCAGTTATCTGGTCTGGGCCAATTGAACAGCTGTAGGCCTCTGGCAGGATGTGTTCCTAAAATGAAAAATATGGTTCTAATTTATTTTTGTTTATTTTAAATCCTGTTTGGCAGTCAACACTTTATACTTACCACGTTCTGATTCTGGACAGTGGCAAAACTAATCTGATGAAGTTAAAAAAGTTGAAGTATGGCTTTTCTTTTTTTCTAAAAGGAAAGTATTCTTACTGTTTTGAAATATTTTAGAATGCTTTTTGAGTGTCTATTTTATGTTGCTTTATTCAAGATTATCAAATTTAGTCCCCAGAGATGTTCAGGGGAGCACTTGCACACTAAAGCTGAGCACATCAGGTAAGTTGGTGGTGCCTCTGTTAAAACATGTTTAAGAAAGGGCAAAAAACACTACACAGGCAGAGGAAGAGGGAAAAAAGAGAGTGAGAAACAACAGGAGGAGCACCAAGGTCAGGAAAGAAGGAGGAGGATAATGAGGTGCTCCATGGTGAAGCAGGTATTACTTGGAGCCTGTGGAAGACCCACACAGGAGCAGATGGATATGCCCAAAAGAACTGCTGGCTGAGCAGAGGAAAGGTGTGAGAAGGAAGGAGCAGCAGAGAGGAACTGTTACATTTTGACCATATATATTCTTCAATTACATAGACAGTGGGATCGAGCGTACCCTCAGCAAATTTGCAGATGACATCAGGTTGAGTGGTGTGGTTGACATGCCTGGGGGACAGGATGCCATTCAGAGGGACCTGGAGATGTGAACCTCATGAGGTTCAACAATGCCAAGTGCAAGATCCTGCACCTGGGTTGGGGCAACCACCGATATCAGTGCAGGCTGGGGGATGAAGGAATTGAGAGTTCTTGCTTGCTTGCTCCTCCCCCCTGGTGGGACAGGGCAGAGAATTGGAAGAGTAAAAGTGAGAAAANTTTACGGTGAGAGTGGTGAAACACTGGAACAGGTTGCCCAGAGAGGTGCTAGATGCCCCATCCCGGGAAACATTCAAGGTCAGGCTGGAAGGGGCTCTGAGCAACCTGATCTAGTTGAAGATGTCCCTGATCATTGCAGGGGGGTTGGACTAGATGACCTTTAAAGGTTCCTTCCAACCTAAACTGTTCTATGATTCTATGACCATAGCCCCCATCCCCATGTGTTGCTTGGGGTGGGGAGTGGAGTCTGGAGAAAAGGAGTGAAGTTGAGCCTGGGAGAGGAGAGAGGAAAGGTGGCATTTTAATGTTTGTCTTTTTGTTTTTCATTACCTGAATCTAGTTTACTTGGCAATAAGTTAAGTAATTTTCTTCAAGTCATGTCTGTTTTGCTTGCAACTGTAATTGGTAAGCAGTGTCCCTGTCTTTCTCTTGATCCACAAGTTTTCTTGTTGCTACTCTTACTATTTTTTCCACCTCCTGATGAGAGGAGGGAGTGAGAGAGTGCCTGGGTGGGCATTTGGATCTTTGCCAAGGCTACCCCACCACAGCGGGCAAGAGGTTTAATATCAAACTAAGCAGGTCTCACACTTGTACACTTTCCTGCACTGCAGCTGTAAGCCACAGCTGTAGCTAAGCTGGCTCATTTAAATGAGCAACTGCTGCAATGTGAGGCTCAGTGCTGGCTTCACGACTTCACCTGTTTGGTTGTCCAGCGTGCTAAGAGGGTTTTTAATGAACACAGCCTGC
Organism: Scopus umbretta; assembly: GCA_013400535.1. Taxonomy (NCBI): domain Eukaryota; kingdom Metazoa; phylum Chordata; class Aves; order Pelecaniformes; family Scopidae; genus Scopus; species Scopus umbretta. Next base: position 39,870 of record VZTL01042221.1, on the reverse strand, counting down.
CCCTTCACCCTTCTTCCCCTCCTCGCAGCTAACGCAAAATACTTCTGACAATGTCTGTATCTACTGAGCTTTCCTTATGGTATTCTACCGTGTATGTGCAAATGTTATATTTCTTGCAAAGGTCTTATGCTGGATGCAAATGGAGACTTGTAGTCTTTTGCACTTGCAAATAGGAGAGAGGAGCTTGCTGGCTTAGTTGCAGTCTGAAGGGATGCATCCCTCAGCCAGATATTTTGGTAAGATGCCTTCTTTGATATGAAGGGGGGTAGAAGGTGTCCTTGGCTATTCGTAGATGGGAGTTGGGCTCCATACAACAATGCTGATTTCAAGAAATCAAATCAAACTAAATCATGAGTTACTTTAAAAAAAAATTCTTAAAAGACCAAGCAAATGTATCTTGAATTTCTCTTTTGACTTTTATGCTGTGTTTGCAGGAGGGGAAGGTTGTACCTTCATAGACTTCCCTGTGTGCTGAGACAGTGACTCCTCCATTATTCTTTCTTCACCACTAAAGTAAGGGCTACCCACCTTCCTTATGATCTTGAGTTTTTCCTCTCCTGCATTTATAGTTTTTCTCCTGTATAGCTCTTTGGTACGTGGAACAAAAAATGATGCTGGGGGAAAACTGAGAACAGTACAGAAGTTGCAGGACAAGAAATGACAGAACTTGAATGTGGTGGGCACAGGTTTGTCTTAAGATGGAGGAAAACATCTTTGTCAGTCCCTCATGGAGAAAAAAATCCCCAGATCAGATAATTGGAGAGTATTTTACTTCTGGGTCCTACATAGAACTTTGCTTGAATTAGCAGGCCTAAAAATAATAGAGCTAGAGGAGCTACTCGGTTCATATCAAGGACTCTTGCAATGTCCTGCAAGTGCTAAATGCTGTGATCTATGATTTATTTGTGAGCGCTGGCGATGCTTCTACGTGATTATATCAGTCATGGTCTCTGTACTTCCTACCACGCCTTCCAGCTGTGACCCTGCTGTCAGGAGAAAGTAACTGTGTACATGATCCACATCCAAATACAGCATTTTTTTTTTTCTGGTGAATTATATTGATTTTGCAAATATGCACTCAATTATCATAGTCTGCTAATTCTAAAAATATGTTTATTTAGCTGTGTCCTTGTTGCTAATGCATACAGCATGACATTGTGCTAGGAGTTGGGTGACCTTTGATTTTGTTTGTAGACTCTAAATCAGGGCCATTGTAGGCTGGTTCCTTATTTTCTCTATGTTAAGACAGCTCTGTTGTCCTGATAATACTGTACTGATTTATTTGGCAGGATTTGTTTCTCTTGGTACAAGCAGACTATCTCTGTCATCTGATAAATACAAGCAGGCTTAATAGATTTCCAGGAAGGAATTATTATGATCACCTAGGCTTCCTGGTTAACTTGGGCTGAAGACCTTTATTCAGCAGTTCCTGTGTCTAGCCCTTAATTTTGGACTTCTTCTGGAGTGCGTTGTCAGAAACCATACTGCTTTTGTTGAGGATTTGAAGTGACAGACAAAGTACCATGTGATTTATTAATTCGTGGCAGTGGTTAATTACTCTTTGTAATAAATTATTCAGCTTTTCTTCAATTTGCATTTTGCCCAGCTTTAGCTTGAATGGTTCTCAATGTGTCCTTTCTGCTATTTTAATAGTTGCTTTCCATTACTGGAAATCATATTCCTATATAGGTGATTATACATGGTAAATTAGGCAGTTTAAAGTTTCCAGTATTAAGGTTCATATACAGGAGAACATGTTCCATAGGCTTCCAGTAGGACTAATGGTCATCAGATTTTTTTTTTTTAATTATGATTTTTTTAAAAGATGTTTTAAAATATCTTTCACATCAGATAACATGACTTTTGAATTTCCTTCTAGCATATTTGTATGCCACTCACCCTCTTGGGATGGTTGACCATGACTAAAAGACGTAGGAAGACCTGAATGGCTTATAACCTCCTTGGCAGCCAAACATTATAGATCTGCTCTTTTTGTGAGACAAAAATGAAAATGAAATGAAATTACAGCTATGAAAGCAGATAGCTGGTATGAGAAGGGAAGAAAGTACATGTCTTTGGGCTCCACATCCTCATTTTCTATGCTGTAGCTACCTTTGATCTTTAAGGACATAAAAATCAGGCAGCTTGTTACGTAATGTAGCCTTAATGTGTGTGTGTGTATAGATATATATATAAAAAAAATATTTTGCCTTTTAACACTGTATAAACATTGTCTTTCCTGGAGACCAAGCAAATGGTGTTAGTTTCCTTGGTGTTCTCCGTTAGTGGCCAATGCTGTGTGATCTCATAGAGATTTAATAGTCTGTTGCAGAAGGAGTATCAAGGCCTTTTGATTTAACACCTCTACCTTCCTTTTCTAGCAGAAAGAAAATAAGTGGAGATGTGTGTGTATTTTGTCAAACTACTCCAAAAGAGGCTGGTCAAGGATGTAGGTGGCCTTAGCTTTGTGTACTTGGGGAACAGAAACTCCTGTGGTGAGACTGCTGGCAAGTCAGCCACTCTGTGCTATGAAATGAATACAGCTGGGGGCACGTTTGGAGAGGAATAGAGGGTGCCTCCACACCATGCAGATGGACAAGGGACTTACAAGTGAGAAGAGTTTGGATTAGACATTAAGTCTTGGCTAGCTCTGATGTAAGGTGGAGCAACTAAAGGGTGGCTGGGTGTCTGTGCTGCCATGGTCACTTGGCAGTACCATCGCTCATTCTTTAACAAGTCCCTCCTTGCAGGTAAGTGTCTGGTGCTGCAGGCAATGTTCTCATACAAGGTGTCCAGCTCTTCCTAGACCTGGTTGTTGTGGCCTCCCCTAAACAGCAACTTCCTGACTCAGACTCTTGAATAGCAGCTACATTTGGATGCCACGGGCGTGGATGCCTGTGTTCTGGCAGCATCATATGTCTGGTTGTTCCTTACTTGTTAGGGGTTTGGTAGATGCTGAAGTCTATGGCACTTGAAGTGAGCAGACAGTTGCAAGCATCCAAAGCGTGTGAAAATTTGCTTGCCAAGTATTGCAGGTGCTTTTGTAAGCCCTAAACACCTTGCATTTGTGTTTTTTTCTGTGAATACTGAGACTAAAAAAAACAAGCTAAGATTTGGAGCTGATTAAAAGAGAGAAGGAACATAATTGTTTAAGTAACTAGGTGTGCTCAGCGAACTCATTTACTGTAGCCACGTTTGTGGTATCGGCAAAGTGACAGTCCTATCACAGCAAACAGTTTCTACTGAATTCTCACCTGGGTGGGGGAGCCCAGAGAGTGGCTTACCAGCTGTATGAGAGCAGGAAGGACAGGAGACAGTTTTCAAAAACAGCATTTACAATGGTTAGCTGTTCCCATACTCTTCTGGAGTGGTTGCTGTGCTTTGTAATGCTGCAGAAGTGGCACGTTATAAAGAACACCGGTCATTTGTGTGTTTGTGGTTCTTTATTTTGCTTGGAATTGTAAAATTCTTTAATGCTTTCAAGATATAAACAGCTATGCAAGTTGTAGAGTTGCACTGAAATTGAATATCATAATACATTTTAAAACAGTTTTGGGAAGGAAACCTGAAGTTACTTAGTGGTTGTAGATACGTTGCTGCAGTGCTGAGTGCTGAATCCCATCATGGCAGGGCTCAGTTCATCAAAGTGGAATTCATCTCATCTGTCTCTAGCTGTCTAAATCTAAAGCATCTAGGCCAGAAGTGCTTCAGTCCAGCTATTTTGGGTGCCTATTTTAGGGTGAGTAAGTCATGCTCAGATGATGTCTGTCTCCACTGGCTTCAGGGTACATAGAGAACTAGTTTGGATGCTCTGCCTGAGTTCAACCCTGGGGCAGCCCCACAGTCTGGGAGAGCTTGCAGCCTCATGGTGTCTTTTAAGACAGCACTTGTGTGCTCTTTGTTGATCACAACTTTTGCTCAAAACAGCACTTGGGCACCTCCTTTTCTTCCTCCCAAGCAGGCATGTTTTCCTGGAATGAGGCCTCCAGTTCTTACCAGATGTCCCCTTCTAGCTCCAGCTGTGTCAGCTAGGATGTCACTACCCGTCACTGCTTCTCAGGGCTGGTGATGATCCCACAGGGATCTGACAGCAGGGCAGTCTGCAGGAAGCTGAATCTATCAGTTCATTGTAAACAATTTGCAGCTTTTGGTCTGATCTGTCCTGATGGATTTTACCCAAAGCAGACCCAGCAGGGCTTGCACAAATGCTTCCACCAGCAGAGAGAAGGCAGCAACCACTAGACAATAACTTCAGTGGCACTACAGCATGTAAAAGGAATGTCTTTCTGCAGTCTGAACAGAGGAGATGGGGAGTCTCAGCCTGGCTTCCATCCACTGGACTGTGCTGTTCTGTAGCCCGTGTCTCACCTTAAGACTCCAGTGATGTTAAAACACTGTTGTCTGTCAGCTGTGGATGAGTGACAGAGTGTTAACCTCTCTCGTTCTGCCAGGCTGAGTAAGATGAACCATCAGGGAACATGGTGTGCTTTGGGAGCAGGTTAATAGATACCAAGGAGGACTTCAGACAGGATAGCACTGAGGAGGACTACCTCTGTCAGATGTAGTGAGCACACATAGGTAACAAAAAGTTGGTTGTATCAGGGGGATTTGTAAGAACAAACTACAAGTTTACTACAGACTTTAGCAGATGATTTCTGTGCTTGCACATATTCCTGCAGATTCATTTTGTTTTTGCAAGCTTTACAGTCACAGATGTGGTGAAGCTATAAATGCTCGAATCTCTCTCCTTCTTAACTCAGAATTTGGACTCTTCCTTGCTCCATTAAATCCCACATTTAACTTTATTTTGAAGAGTTTTAGTCATAGGAACAGTGTTGGGGACAGAAACGGTACATTTAGTTCTGCTGAATGGGTATGGTATTAGATTGACAGTCCCTGTCAGTGTATAATTGCAGATTAATGGGATGTAGTATGTCATTATGGCAGCTCAATAGCACAAGTTTCAGAGCTGCACACAAGTCCAGGCTTTCATTTCTTGTTAGAGGGAGCTACTCTGACCTGCCTTGCACAATTTTCTCCCTGATCTCCCGTGGCAGAGAATAAGAATGTTTACAGCTCAGGTACTTAATGACCTCAGGAATATGATGCAAAAGACCAACATTGTAATTTAAAAGGTGTGAGGAAATGGGGAAGAACTGATACAATGTGGGAATGACAGACTCCAACAATATGCTGTAAGGAGTGAGATATGTATGGAAAGCTTTATATTGTGAAATAAGCAGCCTTCTGCACAACACCTACCAACAGGTATGAAAATATTATTTGCATCCAAAATGAATAGAGTTGCTGAACTTTACTAATCAGACCATGAAGTCAAGGGAGAGACCATATTAATGGACTGGAAAATGAGGGCATTCCATGAATGGGTTATTGAAGCAACTTTCCCAGTTATTGCTGGGTTGAGCCTCTGTCAGCCAGTACTTTAATACTTCACATCTTGCAGCAGATGCCTTATGCTGAGCTGGTTGTTTTGAAGGTGGTCTCACTGAGGACCACCTTGAGACATTTACCTACCTAAAAAGTACTTTACACCATGAGCAGCCCTCCTTATGTCTGCAGATGAAAATAATGCTCTTTGGGAATTGAATAGATTGTAGTTTGGCCCTAGGGCAGGAGCTGAGTAAGGAACTAACCAGGTGCTAGAAAGGGCTTCATCACTTTAAGATGTAATAGACCTCCTTCAGTTTGTCTTTCCTTGTAAGACAGCCTGCCAGTGTTGCCGTGCAGGTTCCAGGTCCCTCCTCACGAGCCACTTGCTCTTGGACTCCACAACTGACAATCCTGCTTGTTCAGGCAGTGCAGTGTGGACTGCCATAAGACAGAATGGATTTTTTTCCTTTGATGGGGTAGGGAAAAGGTTCCTGTGTGGGAGTGGGCAGAGTGGGTATTTATTCCTCCCTGTCTGACTGGAGTTACATGGAGGAAACGCTAACCATCCCAAAATGAAGGAAATAGCTTGGAAACCTCTGTGGCAAGCACAGAACTCCTTCCTCTGTGACAGATTTCAAGGCAGCGGTTGTAGTGCTGGTAAAAGGACATTGAGGAAAAGAGAGACCCCACAGCTGGGGAGTTTCAGATCTACGTGACAGATCCTCTGGGAATTTTTCCTCATACTATAAAAAGTATAGCTTCCACCACATTTGCTTGTGATGCACCATTTGTTTATGCTTCCGACACTAGCTTAAGTATTTTACATGTCCAATTTGTTCTCTCCTATTGTAAAAGTGGAAACCAGCAGGGCTTAGCAAGTCTTTAGTCAGAGGATACCAAGTCGGTTGTCGAAGCTGCTGACCAGAGCGGCCAGTGATGCTTCTAGGCAGAAGAAGCGTGTCTCTTAATAATCTGATGTAGTATGACCTTGACTGTGCTTCTATGTGTTAAGGACTTGTGAAGAGCTCCATTGCTCCTGTGCAAAGTACTAGCACCAGGCCCAAACTTCCATGTCAGAGTAGCAGCCCAGGGGGAGCATCACTGGGGCAGCTATTGCTTCCTATTCCCTACAAGTAGGTGAGGATGCAGCAGCAAAATGTGGGGAGTGGGGTAACCAGGCTCTTCCAACTCTCCCTGATGGCCTGTATGTCCGAGTCACATCTGGAGAAAGGACTGTGAGCAACCCATCAGTGCTAGATGTAATGCCACCCATCCGGGAGCAGGGATGTGGACTGTGATTCTTCCAGGACCCAGGTGTGTTCCTTTGGACCTAGCTGTGCCAGGAAGTAGGTGACTGTTCACAGCCCCCTGCCAACGGTTACTGCCTCCCTGGACTGTAGACAGAGTAGTGTGTGTGAGCACTCTCTTATCTGCTCCAGGCACAAACAGGTTGCCTAGCTCAGGTCAACGATTGTACTGTTTTATACTAACACTGATAGTTTATTTTTCCTAAATGTAAGTAAGCAATTTTGGCAAAAACAGCTTTTCAGGTAGCTCTGTGGGTGATAGCATCCAGGAAGGAGTTGCAGTGAGTAGCTGGAAGGTGTGAAACTCTTCTAAAGGTACATGGAATCTAGGAAAGAAGTCTGTGATGGCCTCAGATTTGTAACTCTCTGCCCTTTGCTCAGGGCTTGTTTGACAGCAGTGGGTGAACTAAATATTTGTGCATTTACAGTTTGCAGGAAAAAAGTAAATTCTTAGACATAATAAATATATGTGGATAATACCACAGAACCACCAGCCTACTTCAAAAGAGTGGTAAGATCCTAATAATGCCTTTGTTTAAAAGGACTGAGACACTAATTCACCCTTAGAACTGAGGAAAGTATTTCTCATTAGTACCATGCTGCCAGATTTAGTAGTATGAAAATAATGCAAACAGTCATCTGTAATGCAAATGTTGACGTCTGATTGATAGAGAAAATAACATGAGCGATTAATCCATGAGGGAATAAATCATTATAAATGTAAATTAGATCATCAAAGGATAAGCCACACAGAAATAAAACTACCTCAAAACATGATTAATTATTGAAATTCCAGTAAAAAAGGCATCTTTAACAATAGAGTCCTTGGAAGACATGTCATGTGACTCATCAAAATTCTGGACAGGGTTATTTTACAATCTCAAAACTGATTAGCTTCATTATAAATATAACGGGGACATTCATTCCACCCAAGATAGCATGCTGGTTTAGGGGCAGAGCAAAGCCTTAGCACTAAACCGACTTAGTTCTGATTGATGCATACCCAGTTTTTGCCATAGTGTATAGTTTGCTTGGGTAAGTCAGGAGATACCTGCTTGCATTTTTTCAGGGAGGAACATAGCTTTTACATTAATACATGTTTGTACCTACATATGATCTTAATCACCCCAAGATACAGTGTTGGAGGAAACGTTGTCTTTCTGGTCAGGGCATAAAATTTTGCCAAAAATTCGTTTCTCTTCTTGCCTCCTAGAAAAATTTTCATGTGACTCTGGGCAAATCACTTTGTCTGTCTGTGCTTTGTTCTCTACCTTGGGTTTGAATGCTTCAGCTTAATGATGTAAAACATGGAATTATTTACAAGGTCTTAGTTTCGAGTAATGCTAGGAATCTCCCCTTGTAAAATCCTGGCTACTTTTTAAAAGCTCAGTTAAAGATGTTATTCTTTTCTAATAAAATAGGCCTTACTGCTCTTCAAGTGCTGTTAAATACTGGAGTGACTTCATACTTTGAAGATACACAGTATTTCTGCACTGTTTGTAACATTAAAGGCCAAGATCTTAATCTGCCTTTTTTCCTGAGGTTTAATTTTACATCTTGCTATTATTAGAGACCTACTTAGGAACTTGGCAGTCTTCCCCCTTTCTATTAAAACTAGACTCAATGTACTTTACTGCAGTAGTTTAAGTGCATTTTGTATGGCATTGTGGTGCTGTGCTGAACACTTTGCAGAACTGGCCTTATGCAACACCTTGCTCCTTATGCAAGGCCAGCTGGAGTCTGAACTCTGTTGCTGGAATGAGTACTTGAAAGAGTGTCAGAGGGAGGAAAAACATGAGAAGCATCTCTGAAGCAGCCAGGGAATTATATTGTAGCAAGGGTCCAGGAAAAGCTGACAACAAACTTTTGTATACAGGACAGGTTGACAAGAACATTGAAACTGAGAGAGGATCCAAACAACTGTCTCTTGCTGTTCGCTTTCTTCTTTATTTGAGGAAACAAGATTTTCTAAGTATTATTTTGTGAATAAATATTATCTAGAAAATGCCATATCTGTCCTTACTTTCTCTTCTTAATAGAGTCATATAACCCCAGTCTAAGTTAGCCTCTGGGTTAGAAAGTATCTTGAAACAAATTTTGTGTACTGCTCTACTTAAATTTATATGCTGCTTCGTCTGCCCACATCTTTGTATTACCTTATGAATTACCTTTGAATTACCTTAGGAATGACACCTAGCAGAGAGTCCCAAGTCCTGGTTATGTTAGGAAGTTGCACGGTCACCTCTCTTGAGCTTCAGTTTTCTTTTGGTTTGGCAGCTTACTTTTCAGTTCAGTTTTGCTACAGTTTTTTTTCCCTGCTTTGAAGGACAGCAAGTTTGAAATCTCTGTAAAAGATGGGTCTCCTCAGAGCCTCTTGGCTGCTGACGCACACTGAGTGTTGACTAGTTCCGTGCAGGAACTGGCGTCTCAGCCATAGCTTGAAGCTGCGCTCCAAAAAGTGTGCCTTCACTACAAGCCACAGTCAGTAGTTTTATTTCTCCTGAATATTATTTTCAGCCCTGGCAGACTTATCTTTTGCAAATAGCACTAGAGTGCTGATGCTTGTGGTGCAAATTTCTGTAGCTGAGGTGGCCACCTGATGGTAAATGTTTCTGCTCCTTCATTCAGTCAAATGGCTTTTAGGCACTTCTTACCGGAATTTAGCTGGAATATTGTATAAGGTACCTTTGTGCTTTTGAGGCTCCAACAGCTAGATTTAAATGCTGTAGAACATATACAGAAACCCAGGAAATGAGAAACAAATACCTGCCAGGAAAAAAACACTTTTGCGTCTTTATACTGTCATTATCTCTTAAAAACCAACCCTTCTGGCCTGATTCCTGTGTACAGCACTCCTGTATAGGAAAAAACTTGGCTTTGACTAACCTTTCATTTTGTGCTCCTGAGCCTTTGGTGGTACAAGCAAGTCACTGCTATTATCGTAAGCATCCAAGTTTAAATAGAGCCTTCTTAGCCTGTAATGGAGAGTGTCCACTTGATCCTCTTCAGCCTGAGGAAGGATCAGTGCAGTGCCTTAGCCTAAGGACCTGAGAACATAAACAGAAATGGTAGAATATGTATTTTCTTGAGTCCCCTTAGGGCTGTAGAGAGAACCCTGGAGGGAGAAAGGCAGCTGAGAAGAAATGAATGTTGGTAAGTGGTATTAAAAACGAGCAGACAAGGAGAGATATATGAATCCAAGATACATAGGGCTGTTAAGTGAGGGAGCAGACTGTGAACCCAATTTATGCCAGTGGATGAGGAATGAAACAAGAAAGGTGGTACTCAGTAGGTTCCCTTGGCTCCTCATAAATTTCAAAGTGGCTGCCTTTCTTTTTTTTAGTATCCTGTAAAATGCAATCCTGTTAGATCTGTTAGAAGATGCACGGGTGAAGGTGATAGGAAATGAGAGAAGAAATTTTCTCATTCTGGCCTTCGTTTCCCAGATATTTAATGATTTGTTAGTCAAATAACTGGAGGTTGTATATAGCTCTACTTTGTTAAAGTGTTATGCTCCAGTAGAGTATGTTATTCAACTTATGTTGTCTCCATCTTTAGAACCACACTTGGTGTGACAATATTTTGGGTTCACAGTGAAGAAGAAAAGGATTATAATTTTTCAGCACCCTCTGTGCAGAATGACAATTATGCTTTGTATATTTCTGTGTTTTTAGTAGGAATGTAAAGAAGCTGCTGTTTAAAACAAACTCTTGGAGGCTCAGCTAATTACTAGAAATCATTTTAATTAAGGGGAAGAGGACAAAAGGAAGGAGAAGGCAGCCTTTTGGGATTCCTACTGTGGATTATTTGGCTTCAGTCTGGAGGGCCAGTGTCTGGTATTTCTGATGTTCCTCATCAGGATCCTTGTCCTCTCCCCTGTTATCTAATGCTTCCTCAGTGTGGGGAATCCACCGGTGTTGTCATCTTGTCAGGCCATGGACCCTTGGGGCTGAGACTTTCTTAGCTTTGGGGTCAGCACATGCGCTGTGCAAAATGACCACGTGCTCCCAGAGAGCAAACGCTAAGTGCTAATGAGAAGTTGCTAGTGAGGTGTGAGGAGCTGCTTTGCAAAGCAAGTAATATGAATTATTTTTTAAACTTTGGCAGTCCCTTCCCACCTTGTCCTCGGCTGATACTCAGCTCTCAAAAATGAGGCCTGGGTTCATTTGTCATTGTTTTCTCGAGCCACCCAGGAGGCCTGTTGCAGCTCTGTACATTGTATGCTGTGATCCAGCCTTGTAGGAGGGAGGGTGGGGGCACTAGCATCACGTGTGGATTTGTTCTGCTTGTAAATAGGTGAAGGTTGTGTCTTGTGATCTGGTTATAAATTCTCTGGAGGTTAGCAGAGGAGTTTGATAAACATCTTGGCCTTCCCCTGGGGATCTCCACATGGCGAATAGCTCATTTCAAGTATATATTTCTGACCAAATCTACATGATCCCTAAAAGTGGCCATTGTGCTTCCTGGCAAACTGGATTCCAGCCAGATAAGGTCTCAGCTTTTCGTTGTCGTCTCTGTGTCTCATATGAGGTAGCTGTTTTTTCAAGAGGGTATTTTTAAATGGTGTCTGCCTACACAAACCTGCCAGGCATGGTTATCTACACAGGATAGGAGAAATCTCTTTTTAAAGGCATTAATGAAAGTAATTCCCTAACAAAATTCATTAACTTCAGTGAACTGTCCTCAGTGTCTGTATAGATAAGACCTCATTACCCTCAGGATTGCTCAGTAAGTGATTCCCAGGCCAACATTAACTAACATTCCCCTTTCAGTGACCTGCTGGATCAGTTACATATGGATTACCAATGCTTCTGGCTCTTCCATGCCCACTGGAGACCTCCCATTCCCCAAGCGTTCTCTGTTTCTGGCTGCCCTGAGGCAGTGAGCTCTGCTAGCCTTGCTGTAGCCTTTGGGGCTGTGTGGGCCTTGATGTATCTCTGTACTCCTCCCTGCCCCCTGAATTGAGGGGCTTTGTAGCTGCTCTTCATGGGAAACAATGCGACAGTTTAGGTTGCTCTTATGTCTGTACTCTGGAGGCTTTCAAGACCTCCAGGTCTGGGACTTAGCCTTCCTCCCAGGCTGGCAGTTCAACATCTCAACTCTTGGTCTAGTTACAGACAATGGCACCTCAAGCTGAGCTCTCCCTGTTTATTAGGGAAATGGTCCAACTCCTCCTCAGTGGTGTCTGGTGATGACTGTCCTGGTTTTGGCTGGGATAGTTTTCTTCCTAGTAGCTGGCATAGTGCTGTGTTTTGGATTTAGTTTGAGAATAACATTGATAACACGCTGATGTTTTAGTTGTTGCTAAGTAGTGCTTACACTAGTCAAGGACTTTTTCAGCGTGCCATGCTCTGCCAGGGGCACAAGAAGCTGGGAGGGGGCACAGCCAAGATAGTTGATCCAAACTGACCGAAGGGCTATTCCATACCATATGGCATGCTCAGTACAGAAACTGGGGGGAGTTGGCTGGGAGGCTGTGATTGCTGCTTGGGAACTGGCTGGGTGTTGGTCAGCAGGTGGTGAGCAATTGTATTATGCATCACTTATTTTGTATATTATTACTATTATTATCCTTTCCTTTTCTGTCCTTTTAAACTGTCTTTATCTCATCCCATGAATTTTACTTTTTTTTCCCCTTCCAATTCTCTCCCCCATCCCACTGGGGAGGGGGAGTGAGCGAACAGCTGTGTGGTGTTTAGCTGCCTGCCAGGTTAAACCACAACAGTCCTTTTTGGTGCCCAACATGGGGCACAAAGGATTCGAGATAACAACTGGTTTGGCCAGAGCGTGTTAAAACAAATTTGTGATAAGCACTCATTATATTAGTTTAATAATCGCTGGCCGCAATGTTGATTCATTTGCTCTCAGAGTTGTTGTGCTTGTTCTCAGAGTTGTGCTATGTAACACCTTACGTGCCATATGCATGCCCTGTGGTGCTGTTTATCACCTCTGGGAACTGGATTAAAGCTATCGCTTTGCTGTACTGTGTAACACTGGTTTATGATATTATAAAATTATCGGTCATGCAATTGTACTTAGCACTGCCGTCATTCCCATACTTTGGGAGGTTCAGGAGCCATTTCTCAGAAACTATTAATAATTATTTTTTTTACCTCTTCTCCTCAGAGAACCAATCTATTGGGGAGACAGAAGGGGACACTTTCCCCCACTTCTCCACCATCTCTTTCTCCTTCAGACTAGTTACAACAGCTCTTGAGAATTTTGAATATCCTTGGGATATTCAAACCAGCATCCTCAGGAGACCAGCTAGGTCTCCTGAATGTGGTTCAGGTCTTGTTTAGGGTTAATCAACTATTTAAGAATACCATCCAGAGATCAACCCCCATGATGGACATTGCAGCCCCTCCAACCCCAGCGATGGGCACAGTGGCCAGTCCAACCCCTGCGACAAGCACTAGCAGCAATATTGCACCACTGAGACTCCCTGATTCCCATCCATAAGCTGATCCATCGACTGGAGAGCCAAGGAGTGATCAGCAAGACTCGCTCACCCTTTAACAGTCCCATATGGCCAGTGCAAAAGTCTAATGGAGAGTGGAGAGTAATGGTAGACTATCGTGGTCTGAATGAAGTCACGCCATCGTTGAGTGCTGCTCTGCCAGACATGCTAGAACTTCAATACGAGCTAGCATCAGTTGACTCCATGTCAGTATTGACCCGTGCTATCTGATTGTCCTTGGCTGGTCAGGAGAAGCTCTGTGGGGGTCTGTGCGTACAGGTAAGAGAACACACTGTCGTGGGAGCGGCCGAGCTGCTTCTCCAGGAACAGTAGCTTGCCGTTGGCTAGATGATTTTGTGAGAAAGGCAGAAAGCTAGGAGTCAAGGACCAGAGTCACGCTGCCGTACAAGTGTGAAGGAGTCACTTAGATCCACACCAATGCTATGGAGTTTTAGCTGAGTATCTGAAGTGCCTTAAGTTCAAAGCTTAGGTTGAGAGAGACACTTAGGCCATCCTTCTCTCTCCTGTCTTTCGTGCATGTCATCTAGTTGTGTACTTGTTAAAGAAAGTGCTGTCTCTGAGTGTATGTGTATGTATGAGGGTAGTCAGCTCTCACTAAAGTGGGAATCTCATCCTGTCTGGTACTACGCCTGTATTAGTAGTAGTCATAGTATTAATTCTGATGGGGGAGGTGGGAAATATTTTATTGATTTCTAAAACAGTTAAACTCATTTAATGTAAGGGCAGTGGTTTCAAAGGTGTATATGTCAGCCCTCTCAGTTTCACTCCACTGGCGTCACAGCTTTCTGAAAACGAAAGCCTTGTACTGTCTAGGGAGTCTTCTGCTGAACTCTAATAGCTTTGTGATGTGGTGCTGTGCAATTCAGCAGGTAATTGGCCTGTGTGTAACCCAAAATGTTTCTACAGGAGTATGTAGGTGAACAGCAGTTTGTACTAATTAAATAATTGCTTCCATTAAGCTGAACATAATTAATGCAACTTAGATAATAGAGAAAGGTAAGTTGGTAATTTAACTGTTGTGGGTTTGGGGCAGAATTTTCAGTGATTTACTTTGTGGCAAAGAAGAAAGCATTGGGAAATAATTGCCTTAGAATAACTCAAATGAAAAGGGATCACCTTGCAGTATGCATGGCTGCATATTAGACTTGTGCTGAAAGCTTCTTCTGCAAGGTTATGTGGCAGATTATAGTTAGAGCTGGGAGGGAACATGGGTTTTTTTTGTCTCAAGTACCTTTTAAGGTTTAGAAAACTTGAATGCACTTACAAGGTTGTGTCATTGCCCAAAGCACCCTAGCAGTCTGCTGCCTCTCCCCTACTCCCTCAAAGAGTTTTAACTGCCTGGGGTCAAGGCCAGCTCTGATTCAGGGCAGGTTCCGAGACAGATTCCATGGTGCTTGGCTCCAAGCTTGAGCATTGGCTGCTTTGCAAGGGGCGGGGAGCTGGGAGGCGAGGGCAACAGCAAGGCAGGCAGGGCAGTGCTCTCGCCATCAATTTGGCAAGTCCCACTGCACCTGAAGGTGAAGGCAAGTCCAGTGATGGTAACCAGGGCTGGCCAAGAGTGCAGTGGTCCAATGTGTAGAGATGAGGCAGGTCCAAGATCAGGCTAGGGTGTTGAAGTCAGGATCAGCAAGGTGGAAGGCCAGGCACAAACTTGTGTGAACTTAGGCAAGGCCCAAGGGCTTGAGCTTAAGCGCAGCTCCATAGCAAAGAGGTGAGGGCCCTGCTGGAGGTATCTCACAGAACTTTCTCACACTTAGCTGTTTCACAGCAGCATTGTCTCAGCTTATGGTTATGTTGTTCTCAGGCTGGCCTTGAAGATGGGCAGTCAGAATCTCAGGAGAGAGGGGAGAGGTTGCAGAGCCTCTTCTGCACCCAGATTAAATAAAAAAAACCTTCTAAGATTTTCATGCACAGAAAAAGAGAGCTGCAGCCTTTTCACCTAATGTTGCCATTAGTGGCAGGCTGGCCAGGGAACTCTCTGGGACTGGAATAACCACATTCAAGACTGCTTGTCCTACTCACAGATCTCAGCTTGAACCTGTCTTCTACTTCCCAGATGAATATCTTGCTATTCCTGAGATGAATATCTCACTTACCAAGGCTTTGGTTCTTGGCAGGGACTGTGTTTTTTCCTATTCCTTTTTATAGACCTGGAATTCCAGCCTGGAGCTGGAAAAACTTTATGAAAGCCAGGCAAATGACAAAACCCTCCTTATTTTAATTTACCTCAATGTTTGTGAGTGTTGTGTATCATCATAGGAAAGAACATGTTCATCCCTGGTGTGGTACTGTAATACCAGTGAAAAATGTGCATTCAAACATAGGTTGAAATTTTCCGTGTCTTAAATGCCTGCATCTAGCCCCAGAGCAAAGAAAGCCCAGCTGAAGCAGGCATAGATGGAGTGGCTGGGGCAGGATGAAATCTTTATCACCAGTCTTGCTGGGGTGTCCCCCAGGCACAAGCAGAAAGCATCAAAACTACTTCATTTCTCAGTGCATTGTATCTGAGAAATTCCCTGAAAACTCCTGCGGCCAGCAGCAGTGCTGGGTATTGTGGGACTGATGCTCAGTGAATTCCTGGTAATTTTGTCCTTGCCACTGCTGCAGTTGGGGATGGGTCACAATAGTTCAGTTGTCAGTGGAAGCTGGAGAGGAGGGCAGATGTGGTCCTACACTAATTTCCTCCTTGTTCTCACCTGCGTATCTGTCCCTGCTCTCAGAGGTCTGAAGTCATGTGCTGGAGTGCAGGATTTACTTGCCTTGTCGTGTTGTTTTAAATGTCTTCTAAGTATCAGCTAAGATCAACAAACCTCAAGTGTTCTTTAGATAAATGGCTTGCTCTTTGTAAGCAAAAGCAAAAGATGGAATGGTCTTGACATTTTATAATCTTTCAGTTTTCACATGTTGAAGCTTAAATGTATTGCAGAAGGCTCCTGTCATTATTTTGAAGTCTGCTGGGTCTCTGCAGATGGGAGTAATATCCTCACTTCCTTGCAGTCTCATTTCTGTATCTGGTCCTGTGATCTTCAGGAGCCTGATGGAAGGTTTTGTTTTCCTCAGGACCGTGCTGGCTTCTGGATAGTTGAGGCATACCTGTTACTAATTTATATCTGATGAGGAAATATGAAAAGATCAAATATGACTTTGTTTTCTGGAATACCTCAGCCCACATGAGTTGCTTGTGAGTGGAGCTGGGTGACTTCTTGTCAATCAATCCTGTCCTATTCTCCATGGTACTGCATCTCTGTTCAAGCTGCTGGAATTTATTATTTGTGTAATGTGTTTTCCAGCCTCAGCTCTAATCTTATTTACTTGTGAACAATCTGTATACAGCACTGACACAAATCATTTCTATGTCAAGCTAATACGCAGTGCGAGGGAAAACATATTTAGATGGCTGTGTTGGATTTGGGAGCCTGTGAAGCTCATAATTTTCTTATCAAACAGTAGACTGCAGCATTCTGGTGCCATGCAGCCCATCAGGAGTAGATGTATTTTTGTCAAGAGAAAGAAAGAAAATTCAGTCCCTTTCTTTTTCTGCTCTGGTGCTCCAGGAGATGCAGAGGAGAGAAATGTGATCCCGGAGGATCTCTGCACATAGAGAGAAGAGAATATATAGAGAAGGCAAAAATCAGCTACAGGATGCCATGCCTTGAGGAATTCCAGATTCAATTGACTTTTGATACCTCAGGCTTTAAGCTGTCTTTTGGTAGTAGGCATTGTAGATGATGCTGTCTTCAGGCAGTAGACAGCACCATGCAGGCTCTTCCAAGAACACAGGGAGGAGTGTGTGTGGTGTGTTGTCACTTTTTCCACAGAAATGTCAGAATTAATGATTCTTTATTGATGGTAGAAGCATTTTGTCAATTGTTCCCCCCCCTTGAAATGAAAACAATCCAATTAATAATGCTGAAAGGAAATGTTTCACAAAGAACTGGAAAATGTACCTGTTTTGAATCCTGATGAAAAACAGACCCTTCAGTGTGCCAGTATTTTTTTATTTTTAAAAATTGTTTTCTGACCAGCCTTCTCTTGGTAAGGAGTCTCACACATCAGGGAAGGTGAGGAGGTAATGACTATCTGGCCATAGTGTTAGATGTGCCTGTGTGTGAAAGACTGGGGGTGGTGGTACATAATCCTTGTTGCTTAAAAACACACTCCCAGGTGGGAGCTACTTGCAAAATGCTGCTAGTTGGAGCTTCTCTCCAGCTGCAAGGGCAAGGACTGTGGCTCACATTGCTGGTGTTCAGGTATTTTATAATCCAGGTTCGGAGTGTTCCCCATTCCTTTCAATTGCCTGGCTGCCCCCATCAGCTGGTTCACACCTGGTCTTAATCCTGAATTTCGGCCAAGGCTGAACCTTGGGTACCAGGGCAGTGAGGCCTGGAGCTGGAAACGTCTTCCCTCCCAGGAGACAGAGTGCCTTGTTAGTTGCCTTTAGGGCATGATGGAAATATTGTTCGTTTAATCTGATCTGTTTCACCTTGGCCATACTGCCAATGCCCTTCAGATTTCTGGTTTTCATTTGTGCTACTTTTTTCTTCCCCCTGGAAACTGAGCTTGCTTCATCAGTTGGAGTGGCTGCTGAAGAGCAATGGATTCTGCCTTTGTACCAGGCTTTTAAAGAAATTATTTATGATTCTAAGATGATTGGATGTGTTGCAGTGTCAGTACTGGGTATGCATTTTTATAAATTTTATTGAGACTCAGAAATCAGCTAACCATGTTCCTAGGATGTTATTTTATAGTATTGAAGAAAGTATTGAGTGCAGTAGTATTAAATAAAACCTTTCAATTGATTTATCAAACATATTCAGTACTTTCTTCCTTCCAGGACAGGCAGAATTTAAACAAACACCAAGCAAAGGAGGGGGACAGAAGCATTTTTTTGACATTACAACTAGCATCTCTTTTGCTTTAACTGGGACTAGTTAGGTTGAATACATAATCATAAGCTCAGAGGCTTAATTTTTGTTGAAGGGAACTTCTGTGTCAGGAGTTTGAAAAGTCACAGTGTGACTGATGTCAAGTAAGCCTGAAGTTGCATAGGCTTTGAGCTTGTTATCTGCAATAATGTGAGTTAACCTCCGTGAACAATAAACAGCTGTACTAAGGCGCTAATAGAGCATCCAGATTTAAAAAAATGTAGATGAAGACAACAAAGAGATCTTGGGTTATTTACCCTTTGAAAGTTAAATGAAAAAAGTTTAAAGAAGAACTTTGTGGTTAATATTTTGATAGGGCCAGTATGGTTTTAAAAATTTTTCAACAAAATGGATGTTGACATTCCTTCTTAGTCTGGTTTTCTGACAGAAATGAAAAAATAAGTTCATAAAACAAAAAGATTAAAAACTGTGATAAGGGAAGAAACCATTTTGGTAATGTTGCCTATAGATATGTTTCATTAGGAGGGCAGTAAAGCTGGTCCTCTGCTTCAGGCAAAAGTCCAGAATTTACTTCTGGGCTATGTGCCTGGTCAGTTGTATCTTTATATGTAGATCTCTGCTAAAATGCAAGAGGATTTACAACAGAGAAGCTAAAGTTGTGGGTCTCTAAGAATATAAGTTAAGCAAATTTTGTCTCTAAGAATATAAGTCAAGCTAGATCAAGTGATGCATAAGACACACAAGCACTTTCTTGGATTGGAAACAAGGCAGAAACTTTGGATAGCTACATTGTAGAAATAGTTCTTCCAAGTTTAATTTTACTCATTTTTTTGTTGTTTTTGCTGCTTTTGCCATTTGAAATTGGAACAAGTGTGGAATTCTGTTTATTCTAATAAGCTGGAAATGAAAATAAAGACACAGTTGTCCTGATGAGGTCCTTTTTAATATGTAGAGTTCTCCCAAGATGTCCTCTTGCTCATGCCTCACTTCTGTTGAGAGCTGCTGGTAAATAGAGTTTGGATGCATTTTTCCAGTTGTGAATAATCTGTTCATATACTATGCATGCACTTTGCATTATGGGTGAAAGCAAATTTTGTATCTTGCATGGCACTTTAAGCACCATGCCTGATGCAGCAATGCTGTTTTAAGCAGCAGGAGTGTTCCGAAGTGGGCAAAGACATGTCAGTGCAATCAGTGGTTCATAGTCTCCTTTCTCTTATAGGATTACTTCTTATTTGAAAGCTCTTCTAATGCTGTACTTGAATTGTTTAATTTATGCAATAGATTCTTTTTCCTTCTCAGTACTTCTGAACTGAGAGTGAGCTTAAGTGGAAAGGAATGGCCCTATTTCTTCTGTCTAATCTAATTAATCTATCTCATTTATTCAGTAATTAGAACATACAGATTTTTTTTTTTTCCTCATGAAGTAGAAGATGGGAGTGCTGAACATCCATGTTTGTTCTTGTAGAGTCTGTCTGGTTGAATAAAACACATCCTTTGGTGCCATCCTCTTCACTTGAAGCAGGTGTTTGAAGTTCACCCTTTTGGATGACATTGAACTGAAGGCAAGGAAACCCTACTGGGAAAATAAATGTCAAAGGCCTTGTAGGCCTTTTGAAAGAGTTAAATCATGCTCTGATCTTACTGGTTTCAGTCAGGCTATTAGGTCTTTAAGCATCTTGTCTTTGAGGATTAGTCTGAACTCTTAATTGCCCATTTCTGATGGTTTCCATCACTCCAAGTGCGCTAATCCTGCCTTAATAACTGTGGCAGTCATTGCATTGGCATAAAAACTCCTGTTATTCTGCTTATAAATTCTCCACTTAAAAGCTTTCTCTTCAAATTCTCTGGGCTCCTGGAGGAAGGGAAGTGTCACCAAGCCACCTTTTCACTAAAACCTGCTGGTAGCAAGCTGGCAGAGTGTTGATTCCCAGGCAGTTTGCATTAGAACGGGATCTAACATTTGCGCCTGCCAAGTGTCCTGTGGGCTTTGAGAAGACTTCTCGTGTAGTTTAGAAGCAGTATGCATTTATATGTGTATGCATCTGTATGTGGGTCTTATCATGACAGAATTGAAGGGCCACAAAGATGATTAAGGGACTGAAGCATCTCTCATAAGGAAAGGCTGAGAGCGCTGGGACTATTCAGCTTTGAGAAGAGAAGGCTCAGGGGGGATCTTGTCTTATCAATGTATATAAATACCTGAAGGGAGGATGCAAAGAAGATTGGAGCCAGGCTCTTTTTAGTGGTGTCCGGTGACAGGACAAGAGGCAATGGGCACAAATTGAAATCCAGGAGGCTCTGTCTGAACATCAGGAAACACTTTTTTTGCTGTGAGGGTGACTTAGCACTCACACAGATTGCTTAGAGAGGTGGTGGAGTCTCCATATTTGGAGATCTTTAAAAGCTGTCTGGACACAATCCTGGGTAATTGGCTCTAGGTGGCCCTGCTTGAACAGGGTGGTTGGACCAGATGACTTCCAGACGTCCCTTCCAACCTCAACTGGTCTGTGATCCTGAGATGGAGGTTTAATTTTCCTGCTGTCTTGTCTCCTCCAGTGCTATGTGCAGTCATCTCATTCTTTTGTACAGTATGGTCCCACTAATGACACCTTTTGCTGTTCTATTGATTTTTTTTTTAATTTTTTGTTTATTAAAAGCCCTTCAATGTCTGTATGCATGAGAGTTTGTAGAGATCTCAGCTTTCATTTAAAAATATAAATTAAAGATTAGTCTTTGTGGTTATAGAGAAAAAGATCAAAAGCATAACTTTCTAAACCACTGTCCTGGTTTCAGCTTAATTTGGAGTTCATTTTCTTCCTAGTAGCTGCTATAGTGCTGTGTTTTGGACTTAGTATGAGAACAGTGCTGATAACACGCTGATGTTTTAGTTGTTGCTCAGCGGTGTTTAGTCTAGTCAAGGACTTTTTCAGCTTGCCATGCTCTGCCAGGGGCACAAGAAGCTGGGAGGGGGCACAGCCAGGACAGCTGACCCAACCTGCCCAAAGGGCTATTCCATACCATACGGCGTCACGCTCAGTATAGAAACTGGGGGAGTTGGCCGGGGGAGCAGTGATCGCTGCTCGGGGACAGGCTGGGCATCGGTCAGCGGGTGGTGAGCAACTGCATTGTGCATCACTTGTTTTGTATGTTCTTTTATCATCAACATCATCATCATTATTATTATTATTATTATTATTATTATTATTATTATTATTATTATTATTATTATTATTATTATTATTATTATTATTATTATTATTTCCCTCTGCTGTCCTATTAAACTGCCTTTATCTCAACCCACGGGTTTTAGTTTTTCCCAGTTCTCTCCCCCATCCCGCCAGGGTAGGGGGAGGGTGAGCGAGCGGCTGTGGGGTGCTTGGTTGCCCATCGGGGTTAAACCACAAAAACCACCAAAATATTAGGTAATAAAGAGGTTCTAATGCTCAGTGTGTTATGAAAAGATTTTGATTTTTAGGAGGCTGAGTTTTTACTTTTCTTTAGATTAATTTGGCAGTATCACTTTCTTGTACTTTCTGTTCTTCAATAAACTTTTTTCCTCCCAAAATAATGGATTTATATATTACGTGTTCTGGATGTGTAGAATTTATGTATGCATCTTTCTTGAGTCTCAAGTCCGTGAAGTGCTCATATCTGATCCAGTGTTTAATGTGATTCAGATCATGCAAAGAAGCTGATAATGCTACCCTGTTCTAATTAAGTGCTTGAACATGAGCCTAAGTGGAAGCATGCTGTGTGGGATGCTCAGAAGTGCCCATGGGAGAAAGGAGCTTCAGTCCCATTGAGAATGAAGAGCTTGATCCCACCAGCTTGAGAAAGTGATGTCTCCCCCATGCTCTGCTTATGCTGCTGTCAGCGGGTGTTGTCATTCTGAGGACTTCATGAGCCATGCTATGGGTTTTATGCACCGTCCCTTTACAGTCACACTAATGAAAACTCTTATACCTTGCCTGTTTTTCTCTATTAGGTTTCAACCCAGTGATTTTAGTCCAGTTAATGAAGGGGTCTCTTTTGTCCTTTTCAAAAGACACGGTTAGAGAGAGTTGTTTTCCTTTTATTTTGCAAGACATGTGGCTTCTGACACACAGGCTCCTGTTTTGCAGGTCCCTGGTTTGCTGGTTGTGGAGAGGCCACCTTGTCAACTGGGATCACGTCAGGTGCTCTGAGCTCCCATTCTTGCATCAGGTACGTGAATGGCTGTGATCAATTTATTGATCTAAAATAAAGATCTGAGTGGATAATTGCATTTGAACCTCAGTGAATGGTTTTTTAAAGAGTAGAAAAGGCAATCTGCAGAAGCTGTTATAATTAATATAATGGATCAGGCTGGTAACAGAGATGTTGCTTACTGCTGATGTGAATTGTGTTTCCTTTTTTCTCTAGGAGTGGGATGGCCTGGAAAGACATTGTGCTGAGCTCTTTGGGTGAGGGGACTGAAGTGGGCATTGAATTATTATCCCAGGATCCTCTTTTTTTCCTTAGTATTACTGGCACACTGATCTAACTTCATCTGATGTGGATAATGTTTACCTGAATACAGGGAGCAACTGTGTTCTTTCCAAGCCAGATCATTTTTTTCCATTTGTGATGAAGGCTGATATATTATGAGACTTCACTGTTTAAGAAAAAATAATTTAAAAAACCCCCCGAACTATCTACAGAAGTCATGTGTGAAATCTGTCCATCTTTATTCTTTCGTCCTTGAACCTGCATCTTTTGTGCACAGTCTATGTATTTTGAATAGGGAAAAAACCCAGCACAGTCCTTCCCATCATGTTATAAAAATGGTGGAGGTGTAGAAGAACATGCTGTGGTAAGGGAAAGGCAGATAAACAGATTAAAAAAAAACATGCTGCAGCATCTGGCACAGTTGCTGTAAGTATATAGTTGATCTTCCAGACACAAATGACTAAGACACCAAGATATATTTAAGATAAACTCACAGAGCATGGCCCCTGAAGTGGGGAGAAAGGAAGAAGACGATACATTGGAGTTTATGTTCAGTCCCTTCTAAAGCCCTGTAAGGAGAAACATTTCTGAATTTTCTGGAAGAATAAAGTTAAATGTAAAACACTGTAATAACTTCCAAGTGGGTAGATCGTAAGCAGTGAAGCTTTTAAATGGAGGGTTAGTAATCCCCCTTTCTTTTATTTATCTTAAATACTTCCTATTTTGGTCTCCTTTAAACAGTTACAGTGGACATAATGACCAGCCCCAACCTCCAGCTGAAAGTCAGATTTTGTCCGAAATCTGGAAAGAAAAATAATCTCTGGTTTGCAGTTAAAACAAAAATCAGTGTGACAGCAAATGGCAAGCACTCACTGTTGACAAGCTACTGGAAACACTCAGAAAAGCAATCACCGTTGCATGGTGAGCCTTTTAACTGGAAGCTGCAGGTGATTATTTAAATCCATGTAGGTCTGTGGCGTCTGCAGCACATGCAAACTGAGGATTTGACAAAGGACTACAGTGTGAAGCAGAATTGAAGTCGGGCATCTGATGATAATTGGTATTAACTTTTGATTCAGGTATTCTCATACTCTCAAAAGCTGGTATCTATCAGGAATTTTTTTGTTGCTTGATTTTCTGTGACCCTTCTCCTCCAGCTCCTAGCTCTCTGGTTCTTTAAGGGAAAAGGTATTTTCTTTGCTTTTATATGTATCTATGACTTCCATGTTAGTTAAAACTGGAATTAAGATCTGTGCTATACAGTTAACATTACCCTGGGTCAAGTGAATTAAATCACTGAGCTTTGATTGATTGATGCTAGAAAATAACTCTTTTTGTCACTTTTTCACCCTTTGTGTTGTCTGTGAAGACTACAATATCTGTTGTTATTAGAGGCCCCTCAGAAGGGCTATTCTGTCCATGTAGGTTTTACAGAGCAGGTTAATTTGGTAGAGTGGCCATAATTTACCACCTAACAGAGTCTGTAATTGGACTAGGGGTTTGCTTTGTTTTCTGAATTACTGTGTCAAAACTTGAGCAACTTTGCTTTCAATTCTCAAACTGAATTACAGGTTTAGGCCAAGGAGATGCAGCAAACGCAGGCTTTCAGCAGCTGGACTGACCCAATTTTCTGCATTGCAACTGATGACTTTGTTGGTATGGTGTGATCACATATTTAACTCAAGCAGAGCTTCCAATAGGCAAGGATCGGAGAAGAGTAGGAGGCTTCTTTGTTTGCTTTGTTACTGTAAATATTCACACAGCATCACTGTATAATTTAGAGGATACAGCACTTAGGGCCATATTTACTCCCTCATCCTTACAGCATTGTGCACAGAACTGCCATACACAAAGTGGGCGGGGAAAAAAAAACCCAAACAAAATCTGTTTCTCTGCAGAAAATTTTTGTATTGAGTCTTTAAGATTGTCTTTACAGGCTGAGGACAAACCCTTTTTTTCTGTAGTGTAAGGGCTTCTAGAGAAACATGGTGACTGAATGCTAGGGGCATCTGTTTGGGCTGATGGTGAATGTATTCGATTATAGATATAGTAAGTGCTTGTACTTTATATGAAGGAAGCATGAGTTTCCCAAGTAGTATTTCACCATTTAAATCAGGCAGTCAGAACTGTCATCTGGAGTGCAGCATCACTGGGAGGTGAGGTTTAGCGAAGACGGTCCCTTCTGCTGTACAGATGAGGAGATGGAGTGGTGGAGAAATGGCGCACCGTTGTCTTCCTTTCACTGGCAGAAAGGGAGGGAATGTCTGCCTGTGTTTGTGCAGTACTTATACACAGACAAGGAGTCTAGACCAGACCAGAAGCTGTCAGGTTGGAGACTCTGAGGGATTTAAAACGATCTTTCTGCCATGAAAAGACTTTTTGTCCACGTGCCTGATGGTGGGAGTGGAGTCACTGTGGAGGGGAGCAATGCTTTGCTTTCCCCACCAGTTTTTGTTTTTCTTTAGCTCTTCCTGCTTCTTGCCTCACTGCTGACAGGGAGACTGGTTTGCCATGCTAAACACCTTGGGGCTGACAGGATGGAGAAAACCTACAGGCTCCTTTGACAGCTGTAATCAATAAGAAGTGAAAAATCTCACTTTGAGAAGCCCTTTTCCAACTATAAATGGCAACAAAAGCCATGAAGGTGAAACCCCAATTTTAGACCAAACTGTGAAAGCAGAGGGCCAGGAATCTGAGCCCAGGGAAAAGATTTGCAAACCAAAAAGTTTCTCTCTGCTCACCTGTGTGCACCTCAATCAAGGAAAGAACCACGCTATGCCAGACAGTGCTCAAAAATTCCTTCCTCAGACAGCTCATAAGCTGGAGCTTTGCTTAGCACATCCCTCTGCTCTCAGGGCAGAAACAGGGCTAGACAAAAATTCCCAGAGCACCTGGTTAATCAAAAATAGAGGCTGAGGATTGCAGTATTTTTCATGCTGTATTATGGGGACAATGGCAAGTCCTTCGGAAAGCATAATAGGAAAAGTTAAGTCTAACTGATATGTTCTTGTTTTGTGATGTTGAGTAACTATTAGTATGGGCTCTTACTGTCATCTTTGTTTTGCAGGAAGCAATGCAAGTGAATAAGTATGTCTGTATCCCATATTGCTGTTTTACTCACAACTTAGCTGCTTATTTGGTTCATATGGAGTTTTTATTTGCTTTATGTTAAGGGTGCAGCTAAGGAATTTGGTGGTAATAAAACTACAGAGCTCTTGCAACGTGCTTTGCACTGACAGAGCTCAATGTTTCGTTAAGTACGATTAACCTCTCATTGCAGATAATGTAACACAGAAACAAGTTTGCCCCATGGTCACTTGGCTGGCAGGAGAACTGGGATGAGGATCCCTGCCCTTGAGGCTCAGCACGGGGCTCCCTCTGCCCGATTATGCAGTCTCTGCTTTGGTTTGTTAATAGAACTGTCAGTGGTATCATTCTTCCTAAGGATGTGGGGAAGGTTTTAGGTTCCCCAGATACTAATCAGGTATCTTTTTGTCAGCACTAAATTCATTTTAAAGAAGAGATACAAAAATAGCACATCCTTTTGTATTAGCTATCATGCGTCCTCTGGAAGCATCTTTGCCAAATGAAAGAATGCAATTAATAGCTACCCAAGAGATTTATTCTATTATCTTGACTAGCTTATTTCTGAAGTAGTTTGACATTTTATTTGTCTGATTTATCTGTTGTTGTAGGGAGATTTTGTTTTATTACCCTTGAGAAGGCTGAAATGTTAACCAGGAAATACAGGAGCTCCTTTCATTGCTTTTTTACTATGAAATGTGAACTCACAGACTGGAGTGTCAGCTCTGCAGTAAAGGAGAAATCTGGGCTTGTGGTTGGGACAAAATGGTGCTCAGGAGATTTAGATTTGATTACAAACAGTATTCCAGACCCTCTGTGGTAAGCTGCTTATACCTCAATCCTACAAAGCAGTTTTAAGTCCTGCACACCCTGCCTCTCAAATGTGAAATTCACGTTGAGCTTTGTCTGCCTCTGACACTGCCAACATCCCAGCGTCTGCAGTCGGCATGAACAGGCACTGCAGGGAAGGAGCGCGCTGAAGTGAAGTCGCGTTCCTGCTCCCAGAGTGGACTTAGCTGTAAGCAGGACAGATGTAATTTAAAATACCCACTGGTGTTGCTGCTGGATGCGTACTATTGGTAATGAGCGCTATAATGGTAACTATAATATGTTAACAAGGAGTCCACCTACCTGGAGGAGTAAGAGCCATTTTTATGTGGTCGTCTTTTAAACTGAACTTGTTTCTTCTTCAGCCAGCGCAGACATGCTAGACATCAGCTGAAATCTCTTAAATTTATTGGCTTTGGGGTGTTTTTGTAATAGTATTCTGGTGTCCAGTCCTCTCTGCAGTGCTTCATGATTTTCTTCATGCATATACACACTCTCTCCATTTGGAAGCACAATTTAAATATTTGTTTGATTATGATCTTTGGGAAGCACTACAAGTAGGGAGTTCTTTTTGGATGGCTAGGAGAAAGCAAAGAAAACCATTAAGAGTGAATTTGCAGTTTTCTGTGTGTGAGCACACTATTTGCATCGCCATTTTGAGTTGAAGATGAACAACATCTGATTAACAGAAGCTGGATGAAGAGGTGTGCGGTTATAGTGGTTTTGGAGTTCTGTAGATCTTGGGCTTGGCACCCAAAAACCTCATCCCTTCATGAAGGTGCTTTCTTCATATTAGAGAAAACTGTAAGGTAAATGAAACAAGCAAGTAGAGCAGGCATATATTATTAAGTATGTTTTGTGTGAGTAAATGAATATCCACAGTTCTAAAAGGAGTATAAAACTGAGCTCTGCAAAAATAAATTGCTTTATCTTAATAATATACAGCATCCGAGAAAGCCTCTGCTTTTTGAGAAAAAAAGATAGGAAAATTTAGACCTTCTTGAAGCAAAGATAATTGCACTCTTGCTTATTTTAATTACATTATCTTAAGTAGGTCATTCATGCTTAAAACTGTGGGAAATTTAGGAAAGCTTTGGAACCTGGCAAAAGCGCAGAACCAGAGGACCTTGGTTCCAGTCTCCTTTCACAGATCAGTCCCTGTGTTGCTCCAGCATTTCAGCATGGACTGCCTACAGTCAGAGAGAGTGTTTACTTGTATTTGTTTTTTTAATCCAGACCGGTGTTAGCACTTCTTTTCTGGGTCAACTGGTTTCATTACAAACATGTTTGTTGCAGTGAAGCTGTCTTGTAGCAGCAGTGATAAAAAGATAAAATCAGGCTTCTGAAAGCAATGGTGACAAGATTGGCTTGGAGTGGATAAAGAGATTGAAAACAGGAAAAACTTCATATAGTCAGAGATGGTACTGAATATTTGCTTTCTGATTTAGGGTGTGTTTTATGGCTCTAGAATAATGAGGCAAAAATGACCAGCTCAGTTCCCAATTCCTTTAATGCGTGGCCCTATCTTCCAGGTGCTGAGCATGCTGCATGTCCCTTGGGTACTGAAAAAGTCTGACCTTTGGTGTCCTCTCAGGAGCAGCAGAGCTCCCAGCACATTTATAAATTGCTCTTCTCCTCTTCAGCTGCTTAAGTGGTAGACCATAGCTCCTCTGAAAATTTGAGTAAAGGGCTCTTTTGAAAATATTTGGCTGCAAAGATATAATGTGGAGTGTACTAAAAGGAGGACTTCTGTCTGAGCTGGCTTTGCTTTGTCCTTGGACACCCCCAAGAAATATGGTTATGAAGGTGATGCTAATGCGTATAACACGTTTGGAAAATGCATTTCTGAGGTGATGGGTTTTCAGGCATGGCCTATGTTACCAAACGCAGTTAAGTGCGATTGCAGAACACAGAACATCTGTTTCAGAAAGAAATCTCTAGCCTCTGCTTTTTACTCATCTTCTGCTGCTTCCATACTTGAGCTTTTGGGAAGCTGGGTGAATTGCGCAACCTGATCAGTTATCACCGTTATATTTTTTCTGCTTAACTCTACAGTTAACGGACAGGTTGTGAAAACTTTTTCCTTTAAGCAAAAGGGCTGAGAGACTGCTTTGGACCATCAGGTGTTCGCCAGCTGGAGCTCTGCCAGCATAACCTGAGGAGGTTGCAATGGTGGGGAGTCTTTCCTGGAGTTCAGGAATAGGTAAGGGAAGAAAAAGAGCTCTATGCTGTGAGCAGAGAAGTTTGCATAAAGCATACTTTGTGGTGGAAGCAAGTCATGCAAGGTGGTTAGCAGTGTAACTAATTCTTCCTCTCTTCACGATGAAGCCCAGCCTGCACCCCTCTTTAAAAGCAAATGGTAGTTATGGGCAGCTTGATCTTCTCAATCATGTTCAAAGTAATAGGGTTTTATAAACATGAGATATGATGTTTTCCTTTTGTTACGATAGCAGGTAGACTTTTTCCCCTCTCAGTTTGGCCAGGACTTCACCAGGCACACAGAGGAATAAGCAAGGTAGTAAAGAGGCAGAACCTCTGTTTTTTCTTCTTGGCTGCTGGGTGTAGACTCACAGTGGGGGTAGGAGCCACACTAAAGTCCTGATCCACAGTCCTTTCAATTCAAAGACCCTCATCTATTCCAGGAGATTTGAAACAAGCTCCAAGGCTGTCTCCTTCAATCCAGCTCGTAGTATTGTTGGCTGGCCAACTTGGAAAAAAAAAAAGTGATATTAAGTAATGTTATCCTGGAGCATGCCCCTTCGGTGATACATACCCTGTCTTCTGCTTGCTTGGTGTTCAGTGGCATCGCATCACAGCTACGTTCATTACCTCCTTGCCTGGTGTAACGAGAGATCTTCCTCTGGTTTCAAACCACAAACTGTTATGGCTGGTTACCAGAGGGGGAAATGCTGTTTTCTCTTTATAGCCCTGCCTATTCCTATTCCTATCCCTATTTATCCTCAATGCCGTGGATACTTTTCCTTCTCTGCTTTCTTCTGTAAGATCACAGGTGGTAGTGGAAGTGACCTATGTAGGCAGTAAAGACTTGAAATAAATTGAAGCAAAATGAGCAAAGCTGTAGGGAAAGTGAATTTGATTGAAAGGTTTTCTCTGTGTGAGCAGCCAAATCCTAAGATCTGTCTACTGGACTTCTCTTAGGATAAACTATTTTAGGTTAATTACATAGACATAATCTCCTATGAGGACATTCGTACTGGAGTTAGAGTGTCTATGTAGAAATTGAACTCTTGAAGCCACTTGAAAGTATTTATTCTTCAATGGCTACTTTGATTAATTTCTAAGCATACCAGTGATTTCAGTTGACATTGCTTCTGCACCTCACTGCTTGCTTAAAGTAGCTCAGAGAGTGTCCCCAGTAATAAGTCAGGGTCAGAATTGTGCCCTTTCATTTTATTTAAACTAGCAGAAGCAAACAATCTTCTCGACTCTTCATCTAAAACTGTTGAAGATTTCACTGCACTGTGTATCTGCGTGCTGACTCCACAAAACTCCCACCCTTTGCCTCCATCTCTTTCATAACAGCAGAGTTTAAATGTGGAAACATCTTTTAAGTCAGACAAGGATATTTGGCTCAGAAAATGAGAGGAGGTCAGTGCATCATATGAAGCAAGACATGAGGGGATGAGACGTGTCTACTGGAAAAGACTGGAAAAAGGCAAGAGAAGAGTACTGAGGGAGAGAAAAACAGAAGTAAAGGGAGTGGAAACAGAGGAGAAAATGCAGGGAGAGGCTGCAAGATCCTGATGAAATTGAAATGAGTAGTTGTTAATACACAGGAATTGCTTGGTGACTTTGGATAGGCTGCACTCCTCGCTCTTCAGAGCTGGAGCTCTGATGGCTTCCCTGCTACGCTGTCTCAGTTCGCTTCAGCAGCAAACTTGGCCTTCATCACTCAGATGTTGCTGTCTGTTGCAGCCACCCACTGGCCTGTGAATTATTTGTACCTGTCTAAAGGCACTAACTGCCAAATGCGTGAGCTCTGCTGTTGCTTCAGGATTGATGCTGTAGCTCCTCTGGGGCCAAATGGTAGAGTCTCAGCGCCAAAACAGCCCCAAAGCTGTTCCCACAGCACTCTCCAAGGTCCCTGAAGGAAGGGGGCAGCTCTCAGTTGCGCTGCAGCCAAGGCCGTGGGCAGGAACACTATTTAAAACTGAAAAAAAATGCTGTTTGCCTCTGTGGTATCATTCATCTCGGTGCCTGACAGTTTTATCATTGTCTGGATGAAGCTTCACAGAAATTTGGTGAGATAGCTCAGCTATTTCCAACAGGAATGGGAAAAGATACCAAAGGCAAGTATCTACTGAATAAAGAAGAGCTAGGGGTAACCTTCAGCTTGTCTGAGCACATGGCCCCTGCCCCTTCCCCTGGGCAGCGTGAACAGCTGCTTCTCCATCAAAGAAGTCTTTCCTCTGCATGGAGCTCATGAACAGCCTTGTGTTCTTTGGTGTGTTGGACCATCCCTTCCTTATGTTCTTGATGTTCTGCTTGCTTTTTGTTCATTGCTTGCAGTTCTGGTGAACCAACATTTTTTAGTTGGCCAAGAGCTGACATGGCTTGGCTCAGTGTACAAATGCCTGTGGTCAGCTCTCAGAGGATCTGCTTTGACCCCAGGTGGAAAATGGAGCACTTAGTCTCTCACTGAAGGTCTTGGCTTCAGGTCAGCCCCAAGAGCTTGATATTGCTCCCATTTCTGGTGTCAACAGAAATTAGTTAATCCTTATTTGGTCCTGACTGCTTCAAAAGGTCTCCCTAGTCCAGGACTGTTTGGCTGGATAGGAGATGGTTAAAACTACCTGCCTGCAAACAGATGTGAGTTCTGCCCTCACCTTTCATTTATGCTAAGGGGAAATATGGTACATATATTAGACTATAGCACTGACCAAAATAACTCTATAACACTTTGCAGCCAGTGAGCAGGTGATGAACATGGTGGTCTGTTTAGATGTCGCTGCCTCCCTGCAGTCACTGTTTAGACCCCAATGACAGAAACACAAATAAATTCCTGAAATCAAGAAGTAGTTACAGTTCATGAGCAACACAGGGTCAGATTTGAAACTGGTGGAAGCTACCATAGCTTCATTAAGGTTTCATTTATTTATGTTTGCATTATTTTAGCTGCCTGATTTCACAGCTCTAATATAGAGCATGGCAATGCAAGTAACTGAAACAGCTTAAGTAAGGTGGCAGTGGACTCTGCTGTGAAGAGAACAGAGTTGCAGGGGTGGGGAGAGTTAGCCCCCTTAAATCAGATGTGCTGTCAGTAAAAATAATTATGTGGAACTACAGCCTTAATAGAGTGATGCAATTTTATACCAGCTCCTGATATGACTGGTAAGTTGTAGCTAAACTTTAATTTACCTCCTGCCCTCGCTCTTCATGCTGAGTATCATAATCATGAAAGCTCCTCTCATCTGAAAATGGTCTTAGGAGTTATCAGTATGAGGGCACTAAAGGTAGGCCAAGAGCAAGTCATATACTCCGTATCATGAATTCACAACCTAGTTATCTCCTGCCAGTGAAACTACAAAGGAAGTTAGCATTCTGGAAGTCCTTTCCATAGTGCAAGTGCATATTGCATTTCTATTAATTCAATAATGTAAGCCTAACTTTTAAGCCTGGCCTTTAATAATTTAAGCCTAACTTTTCTGAAAGTGCAGAGATGCTGTTTGTAATGGTTTTGGAAGTTGCAAGGTCTGTTTACGAGGTCAATCAACATATCTTTCTGTTGTGGTAGAGCTGTTTCAAATTTAGTTTGAGGTAAATTGATGCAATTCCTTCATATCAACTGAATAAGGTTTCTAGTGTCTCTGAGCTATAGCTTTTTGGATTTTTTTTTTTTTTAATTTTCCCAAATTTTATCTATTACTTTATAGTTTAACAGAAACTTCCTGAAGGACTAAAGGAGCTTCAGGTAACAGTATTTTTTTTTGAATTTTGATAGTGCGCAAGTGAAAGATACTTTATCTAAGATGAAGGGTTGTCCTGGTTTTTGGTGTTTAGTCAGCCCTTAGTTAGGATTTCTGGACATGTATATGGCAAAGATTTAGATCTTCTTTGCCATTTTGAATTTCTTTAAGTTTCTTTTGACTTCAGCAGGTACTAAATCTAATAAGGGCAGGCATGTCACTATAAAATTGAAGCAGAGACAGGAAATAGGCATTTGTCATATGGATGAATTTCAACAAGCTTGATTTCATTTTGCTTTTTGAAAAGCAGCCTGGTATGATAAATGACAGCAAATGAAATTCTGCTTAACCATTGCTGACCTTTTTT
>VZTL01042219.1:1418-25157 GCA_013400535.1 Scopus umbretta | reverse complement strand
TTTCCTGTACCTCTATGTGTATTTATATATCTCTTCACACTCCTGAAATAAATCCCTCCACAGTCTACATGGCATTTGTGCAGACTGGAGGACAGATTTTAAACTCCCTTGCAATAGTGGCCTTTATTTATTAAGGCTAGAGCACCTTGCTTGTGTCTTACAGGCCCAGCGAGGATCCTGCAGTTGGACCCTCACCATAGAATAAGCCCTTGTTTTCCAAAGTCTGACGGATTTGAATTCTGGGTAGTACACAGTAGTAAATGGAAGCAAAAATAACCTGCTCAGTTGGTTTGCTGAATCTGTTTTTTGTGTTTTAAGTCTGTCACACAGCAAAGGTTCAAAGTACAACTCAAATGTAACTAGTGCAGGAGCGTGACGTCTTTGGAAAAACCAAAAGAGAAGCTTGCAAAATTGTGAATGACACTGTGCAGCTTAGCAATTACTGACACAGGACATGGTTTCGTGACTTGAGATTACACAGCCACTAAAAACCATGCTGCCCACTCCTTTCCTTCTTTAGTGCCTGGGGATCACAAGGCCTCAGTGAGTCAGATCTGCTTGCTAATCAAGCTAAAAGCTTTTTATTTGTCAGATTTGTTTTCTTGGAATAACAAGCTGATGAGACCCATTATGCAGTTATAGAATTTCAGCAGTGATGTAGTCTTGCATCTACTTAAGCTGATTGTGAAACTGAGTCTTCATATTTAAAAGTATTTTCATTTATACAGTGAATATTGCTAACAGTGTAAAAACACCTAAGAGAGGAGAGTTCATTAACATATTCTCAGTCACCAGTTGGTCTAATTGCCACAAATGCATATAATTTCAGAATTGTCAGCTTTTCTCTCCTTTCTACCTTGGAGATAAGAGAGATGCACCTTAGGTAAGAGGAACCCAGTCTTGGGGACCATGAAAATGCCAGGGCAGTTTTGTCAGAAGCCATTTGTGGTGCAACAGAAATGACCAATCAAAAGATTCATTGGAGTAGCACTTATGTAAAAACTCACAGCACTGTTCCATTTTATTTCAAAATTGAATTTAAGTAATTCTTACTCTGACATTTAATGATAATGTTGAAAGGTACTAGCTTGCAAAATGCGGTCTAATTTAATTCAGGTCTGATGATATTACTCAGCCTTTATAACTCGGCCTCTCATATGACTTGGCTAGGTGGCAAGATGCACACAGCTGGTCTCATTTTGGAGGTGATGTAGGAGCTTAGGAAGTCTCAGCTTTCTAAAGACATGGAAAAGCTGGAAATAGGCTAGCATGAAACAGACTAACACCATGATGCAAGAGTGACTCTTCATCTGGCCAGTCAAATACTGCTTAGTGCTGACTTAAATGCAGGATTGTGTCTCTAGATTACTTCAACAGTTACAGGATATCACCAACTTCCACAAAAGACTGGGGAGGAGAATGGGAGAAGGAATCACATGTACTTGCCTTGTACTTTTCCACAGGCGTTTTGCCACTGTCAGAGACAGGATAGTGGACGATATGGATCTCTGGTCCTGCTGTGTACAGTCTGTGTTACGTGTTCATGTTCTCCAAAAGGTTTAACCATTTGGGCAGGAAGTAGGGAGAAAGTTCCTTATTGTATAGATGCAGGTATTAATGACTTTCTAAGGTATGCAGTGACAAGTATTCTTATGTTCCCGCTCCGTGAGTTTTCCTAGTAGCCTGGATACGGTTGATAACTGCTCAAGTTTGGAAAAGTTAATAAAGAAATCAAATATTTGCTAGTATTATTTCTCTGAAAGTCAAAGAACGGCTGCTGCACAGTATGGACCTCAAGAGGTCATCTAGTCAACTCTCCTGCTAAGAGCAGGGTCATTTAGAACAGAGTGCTCAGCACTGGGTCTAGTCAAATTTTGAGCATCTCTCTCTGTCTGTCTCTCACACATGGCACAGGCAGTATGTGGTTACAGCTTGTGTCCATCACCGCTCATCCTAACACTGCGCACCTCCAAGAAGGGTCTAGCTCCATCTGCTGTGTACCCACCCTCCCATCAGGTAGTGAAGCTAGCAGTAAGATCCCCCCACTTAGCTTTCATTTCACGAGGCTGACAAACAATTCCTGCAGCTTCTTCTCATGTCACATGTTCTGGCCCCCTGGCCATCTTGGTGGCTCTTCACTTGACTTTGTTTCTGTCTTTCGTGTGCTGCGGCACCAAAACTTGACACAGGGCTCCTGCTGGAGTCTCACAAGTGCTGAATGGATGGGAATAATGATTTCCTTTGACCCGCTGGCTATACTTTTGCTCATGCAGCCCAGGATGTGACTGTCCTTTTTTTTGCCACAAGAGCGTGGTGCTGGCTTAGGTTCAGCTTGTCCTCTAGGACCCCCAGGTCCTTTGCTGAACGTTGCTTTCTCTCCAGATGCCTCCCATCCTTCACAGTCGCGTGGGGTTGCATTCCATCCCAGGCAGGACTTTGTGTTTGTCTTTGCTGAACTTCATGAGGTTCCTGTCTGCCCATTTCTCTAGCATGTCAAGGTCCCTCTGAACAGCAGCCCTCCACTGTACTGTATCTGTCAATCAGTCTTCCCAATTTGGTGTCATCTGCTCTTATGGGTTGTCCAGCTCTTATTAAAGGTGGTCTTATGGCAGGAATTCCTGCATGTTACGCAGTTGCAGGAATAAGACAAAGTTCTGTGAAAGCCAGGAGATACTATAGTGAAGCCTACTTTGAACTGTACTGCCATACTAGAGTAACATCTATATATGTTCAGCAGTGTAAATTCATACGAGCATGCTTGAGGAAAGAAGATAACTATGTTTAGTACAAATTGCAAAAAAGAAAGCATAGCTACTGTATGAGACATATTGGGACTAACTTCTTCAGGCTGAGCTTTCAAAATAGGGAGCAAGGGGAAATCCTGGCTGCATTCTTGCTGCTAGCCTGCCAAAGATAGCCTGTTTTCCTTAAATCATTGTTAATAACCTTCAGAGCATATGCATCTTGTCTCTGTAGGCTCAGATGGCATTTTCTGGGAGCAGTTCCCCATTGCCTCTTCCTTCCATTTTTCCTAACTGCACTAATTTATCTAGTCCTTAGAGAAAGCCTTGGACATGTAGTTTTACATTACATTTCTGTAAAGTCTATTCTAAAAATAATCCTGCACTACTCTCCAATATAATCTCAACTGGTATTTTTGTTCACTTTGGGTTACAGATGTTAGCCATATCCTAGTATAAATTGACTAATGATGGCTTTGGGTTTGTTGTGTTCTTTTTTTCTTTTTCCAGCATACAGGGAGAGTTGGATGCTGAAGCTGAAAAAATGAGGGTATCCCAGCAGGACTTAATTGCAGTTAATGAATCTGTTTACACCCCAGATTCTGATGTAACTTCACCTGCTATCAATAGAAATCTCATCCAGAAGGCTGGCTACCTTAATCTTAGAAAGTAAGAAGGCTGTTGCTACCCTCTGATTTATTTAGTTGCTGACTAGTTGCTACTTTTTTTTTGTTTCTTTGGTCATAAGAGTCCTTGGGTAATGATGTTTGAGGCTCTTGAGTCACTGTGGTAGCTGTACTCTTCAGCTCCTAAGTATCTCTGTCATCTTTGGAAATGTGTTTTAGAAGCTTAAGCCAAATTAGAGGCATTTGAGACTGTTTTTCTGAGAACAGAAGTTTACTTCTGGTTGAATTCACCTACAGGGATGATTTCCTGCATTCAGGTGGCTCAAAGATTAGAAATTGATGGGGCTGGGTTCGGATTGTTCTGTTCTTAGGGTTAACAAAAACATAGTGTTTAGAAAAATAAGCAGCTGTATTTTGTAGTTAATACATGTTTTCATAAATGACTTCCTTTACATAAATAAAAAATTTATGGACAATGCAAGTGCATAACTTCAAATGTATACCATACATAGATAGCTCTGCAGATTTTCCAAATAACATCTTTCTTCAGCTTCCACAGGAGCTATGTATATTGTTGGCATATAGTAACCCTGTTTATGTGATTGATTAAATATCAGTTTATTTCTATTTCACTAGTAATTTTTTTTTTTTTTGTGAGTGGACATTTATTAATTTCTCCTAGCACTCTAAGAGCTGGATTGCAGTATAATAGGACTCCATAGCTAGGGAGAAGATGGACTCTGAGATACTACTTGCAGAAGATACTTTTTTTTTTTTAATGATTCTTCATGCTGAAATTAAGTCATGCTGCTCTTCAGCTTGAAAATACTTTTTTTTTTTAATCCATCTTTATAGTATTTAATGACAATTACTCAATACCAATAATTGTTTTATTCCTTAATGAGGAGATACTGCAGAGAATGTTTTTAACTTGGGATGTTTGGAATTAGTTTAGTTCTTCAGCTTTCATTAAGGATTAGTCTCTGCTAGGAATAGGTGCTGCTTTTACTTTTTAACAGAGACTCATCCTAAAAAAAATTGCAGGGTTCAACATAAAGTTCAGATTAGCATCGGGATATGTTTGCAGTTTCATATATATTTTTGGAGTCATTTCTAAATAGTGACGAGTCTTTATCACTGCATCTTCTCTTTAGTAAAACAGGTCTGGTGACTACAACTTGGGAAAGACTCTATTTCTTCACTCAAGGTGGCAACTTGATGTGTCAGCCAAGGGGAGCAGTAGCTGGAGGATTGATTCAGGACCTGGACAACTGTTCTGTTATGGCTGTAGACTGCGAAGATAGAAGATACTGCTTTCAGATCACTACTCCTACAGGCAAAGCGTATGAGATAGGTTTTATTTGAGGACAGCCAGTCACACCTACCCTTTCAGCTGCTGTTTTATGTAAAACATGCTTGCTGTAATAGTAAGCCTTTCTGGGTTTCCAGAAGGGTGTTTCCAAATTAAAAGCAAGTTCCTTCCCATCCTCCCCCACAACTGCCTGAACAGCGCATGCGGTATCCTTTAGCTGCACCTTATTTGTGATTTTTGTTCCTTTGACGGTTAAGAGATACAAAGCTTGGTGACATTATTATAGGACCTGGAGTCAAACGGTCTTGGTGTCCACTGCTAGCACTGATACACTATGTTTATATTTTAGGGGTATAACCCTTCAAGCAGAAAGCAAGAAAGAATACGAGGAGGTAAAAATATTTTCTTAATGTTGTTATTCCTGTATACAAGTGAGCTTGAAGAGTTCAGTTTCATGTTTCCCTTCCAGTGGATTTGTGCCATCAACAACATCTCCAGACAGATCTATCTCACTGACAATCCAGAGGTGGGAGCTTGTTTCCATCTTTCCGTCTTTCAGTCTGTTCCTTCCAACTTGCCTTCCCGTCGTTCTTCACATGGCAACGTAAAGTGTATAAAGGAGCTGTTCTGTCTTGTTTTCATAGGCAGCTGCAATCAAGTTAAATCAGACAGCCCTGCAAGCAGTGACACCCATTACCAGCTTTGGGAAAAAACACGAAGTTCACCACTCCAGGTAACATTCTCACTTGCACGGACTACAGACCGTGTGCTCAGTCATGCTCTTTTTACAGGGCAGCAGCCACCCAGGAGACAGCCCTGTCTGGGCCCTGGCTTTACAAGCCTGTGTGTTCCGGCAAATTCCTCTACTTCTGATGTTTCCTACTGAAAGCCGTAAGAGGTGTTAAGCGTTGAGCGTAACGCTTGATGCTCCGCATCACAGCTTTGAAGCCTCTTGCAGTTGCCACTGGGATTTTGCTGTTTCTTCAGAAGCAAACACAATGCTTTACTTGCAGTGCTTTGCCATAAGGGAATGATTTCTAGTGTTGGTAATGCAGCAGGGTCCCCAGTACACATTGAAGTAAGTATATTCTTGCACATGACTTCAGGCAGTTCCTGTCAGTCTGTCACGGGAATATGCCTTACACAGCTGTCAGAATAATTACCGTTGTTCTCTTGTGCTCATTTCAGGACAATCAATAAAGCTCTCCTCCGTCAGAAATTGTTAATAATGCTCTAGGATACGCTTATATTAAAAATATATATTTTATGTAATGTTTCTTTGTGTCCACATCATCCTAGCATCTTGCTCAGTGCGCATTCTTCAAGCTTCATCATCAGAGTTGGTTTTCAAGCCCAGTGCTGGACTGAAATCCTGCTTTCAGAAGCAGTGTGATAAATAAAATAGGGCAAGTTTGTGTCACACTGCCTTCAACATGAAGAGACTTCTTGGCAAGTTTTGTCAGAAAATTGTAAGCTCTTACTCAGATATTTACTTCTAGAAGTTCAAACCTTTTCCAGATCTTCTGCCTCTCAGGCCAGTGCTATTATGATTGCTCACAGATTCCAAAGATTCCCTGTAGCCATTGGCAATGCCAGTCAATTTCTTTGTAATTTTTTTCACAGTACAGCTGTTTCACTTCAGTTACAGATACTTATAAATAGAAAAGTATTGCCATCTATTTCACTGGGCAAAGGAAATGGCTGTTTCATTGACAGCTAATCTCCCAAGTCACTTTTACATCTGTATGCAACCAGAAAACTTCCTAGAAATAGAAGAATGCTGCTAGTAAACCCAGTGTACCGTATGTAGTGATGAGTATAGTTATGACTTCTGTAGCTGTGGGAAACTTAGCATTTCATTCTCTTTGAGAAAAGATGCAGGAAGAAATCTGACCCAGTGCGTAACACTTCTTCTCGACTATCACATTGTAACAAGCCTGTGGCCAAGTTAAGATCTTAAAAAGATGTCAGGATTGCTGGTGACACCTCTAGACACAAGTCCAGGTCTCTGCTGTTTGAACTGGTAATGTGGCTGTAAATACGGGGGCCGGAGGACAAGGAGGCAAACAGTGACCTATTGCAGAAAGTCTGCCCACTCTGAGCGTTGCTCTGCGCTCAGGTTTAATATACCAGCATTTATTTTTCCTAAATAATTTTAGGTACAAAAAAAAAATAAAATCTCCATTTTAGAGTCCTCAGTAACAGGTAGATAGGAAAATACCCTTACTTATGTAAGTAAATCCTGCTCTGGATTTTTGAAACGTCTCGTCTCACTTCCAGAGCAAAGATAGGGTGCCATTCATTGATTGAAACGTTTTGGTTTGTTTTTTTCATTTTCACTTTAGCCAGAATGTAAAGAATATGGAAAATGATAAAATAATTCTCAGTGAATCAGCTGGCATTCAAGACTCCACACAACTCATTGCTCCTGGAACACCGATTCAATTTGATATCGTACTGCCTGCCACAGAATTCCTGGACCAAAACAGAGGTGGCAGGTATGGCCAGAGACGGCGATCGATCACTTTAGCAGAGTGATTTCAGGGGAGAAAATTAGGTATTGCAGCATGTGTGTGTGCTGACCAGAATCTGTAATTAGAGTTTTTATTCTTATTTCATAGGCGTGCAAACCCATTTGGGGAATCTGAAGACAGCAGCAAAGATGAGGAGGAAGGTCAGTGCTTCATTTTTCTAGCTAAAATTAGTCATGATTTTAGGCCCAATTCAGCTGTCAGCAATCCAGCGTCTCCTAATGAAAGCACCTGACAAAGCAGCAGCAGTAACAGATCCATAGTACAGTTGAAGGTAGTTACCTTTCAGAAGCCAGTCTTTTAAATATCACAAATATCACTGTCTGTGAAAACAAACACCTTATTTCCTTGACAGTCCAAGCTGTATTCCAGATTAGGTTTACTTCAGAAGTTTAAAGGCAAAAAGATTTGGTTTACTTGTTTTTTGTCTTTGTGTGGTTTTGTTCTGTTTTTTTTTTTTTTTTAAAGGAGCTGTTGACTTCTTTCAAAAGGGTTTGATAGGACTGTATTATAATGCTGCTCAAGTTTGAGGTGGCTTAGTAGCCATTTCTTACCCACATGTACTCTGAAATCCACAATCCAAATCTCAGAGAGGCCCAGCGTATAGCGAGCAGCAGCAGCACGTGTCTTTCAGCAAAGGGAGAGTTTCTTACTGCTGCCCCCTTTTGCTTCTCCCAGCGGCATGCCTGTAAAAGTCAGCAGTTCTGGCCTTCCTCTACCAGCACCCGCAGGGCTCAGACCCTGGCTGTTCTCCTCTTCCTCTGTGCCAGTTGCAAGCGCTGTCTGGAACCCACAGCCCCTGTCAGAAAACTACTCACAGAACCGAAGCAGAACCTACTGCTTTGAACACTCTCGCTTGCCTGCGCTGTCCCAGTGCGAGGCGGGATGGCTGCAAGCTGCCTGGCAGCAGAGCGGCTGTGACAAGCCGGCACCTCTGCGCTGTCAGCAGCAGCAGCAGCAGCAGCAGCACCCTGCTCCCCCGCAGCACGCGGAAGAGAGTACAGCATCGAGGTGATGGCCCTGCGTCTCAAACCGCGCAGGGGATCTGCGCAGCTCGGCTCAAGCTGATGCTTGACAGCCGTGGTGGTGTCTTGTGCAACACAGACATGGCCGTTGTGGGCTTGGAACAGTGACGCTTTGCCTTGCTCACCACCAGCCCTAGAGGGAGCCTGATCAAATGACGGCTTTGTCGCATACTGGCTACTTAGTTCCAAATAGGAGTCTTAGGGCGATAGTCAATGAGGAAGGAAGGATTTAATGAAAACCTCCTTGGAACCAGCTGTGTGGAAGGTCAGAAGGACACAGAAGAAAGCGAGGAATGCACAAGGTTTAAAGATAAGAGTTAATTTGATGTAAGACAAGGCTTGTGTGCAATCATAAATTTATCACAGTTGATGTGCACCTGATGACAAGATAGGCAAACGAATTTTACAGCAAATCAAGTACGGCGTAAAGGACACGTTACACTTCTAAAGCTTCCAAGAAACTGTGACTTTGTTTATTTTTTTTTTTTCTCCTACTCGCTGCTAGTTCAAGCACTGTTTAAAACTGGGTCAGAGCACTGACTGGCTCATAGCAGGAAGTCACCACCCCTGCCGTCACCGCCCACAGGTTTAGTGTTGAATTTCCAAAGGGAAAAAAAAAAATAAATTGTTGATTATTTCAGCTACTGGAAAATTGAAGTAGCGCAGTGAAGGAAGTCACACCTTTTATCTTCCAGATTCACTCTTGCAGCAGATGTTCGTAGTTCGGTTTTTAGGATCTATGGCTGTTCAGTCAGATGACACAAGTGAGGTGATTTATGAAGCTATGAGGCAAGTGTTAGCTGCTCGTGCCATTCACAACATATTCCGTATGACTGAATCCCATCTCATGGTCACCAGCAAGAACTTGAGGTACTGTAAAACCTTCAACTTGTCCACATTCTGTTCTCTTCATACAACTTGTGATTAGTAAAGTATTTTTGATTTGTTTTTTCCAAGAAATACGCCCTTTGAGGGAGCAAGATCCCGAGATTCACTTTACTTAGTAAAAATGTCTCTTTAATTACTTTGTAGTATCAAGAAGTCATCCTCCTGACTAAGTTGTAAGAACGTTCTACCAAAATTTAAAGGATGCAGTGGGGCTATAAGGCCCTGCAAAGATACAGAAGAAGATGCAAAAAAAAAATGCATTGGAAGATTCTCTTTCCTTACATGCAGTAACAGCAAGAGAGCCATCGCTGTCAGTACTGTCACTGTAGAACACGTTGATACAAGACATTCACTTTAGCTGGGGCGTGTTTGTGTCCATGTGCGTATTTGTGTATTAGCCCGTACACTCAGGATGCGTACCAAATTAGTGATTCAGAAAGACGCTATGACCTGTACCCATCAAGAAGCCGAGAGTTGGTATCTAGAGTTGAACCTCACCATCGATCGACTTGAAATCACAGACAAAGCATTTGATTCTGTGCGTGTATTTCCTCATCTGTAAAATTGCTATTCCCTTACTATTACAAAGCACCTTGAAGTTACTAAGAATCACTCTAACATCATTTACTTTCTCCTCCCCACGCCCCCAATTGCAGGTTAATAGATCCTCAAACCCAAGTTACACGAACAAGCGTAAGTAACTTCTGTTTTGA
Organism: Scopus umbretta; assembly: GCA_013400535.1. Lineage (NCBI taxonomy): Eukaryota > Metazoa > Chordata > Aves > Pelecaniformes > Scopidae > Scopus > Scopus umbretta. The sequence goes on along the minus strand of VZTL01042219.1, from coordinate 15,321 downwards.
ATCTAGTTTTCGACTGCAGTATTGAATACTCAGTCACATGAGCTTGAGCTCTTGACCAAGCTAACCGTTTGCTGGCTAAAAACAAAATAAATTCTCCGTTATACCTTTCCAGTTTGAACTCGCCACTGTGACACAGTTTGCTGCTCATCAGGATAACAGGCGACTGATTGGCTTTGTGGTCCGTCTCAGTGAGACTCTGGGAGAAGAATCCATGAGCGCATATATTTTTGAGAGCAACACAGAAGGGGAAAAGGTTTGCATAACCTTTAATAAAATACTTTATTTAGAAAACAGGTCTTGGGCTTCTTGGCTTCTGCAGCTGGGAAACAGTGCTATAGAAGCAAGAGCAGCTCAACTTCTTGCCAAGAAAACATGCCATAACGTGCAAGCCTTTGATGGCTTACGTCTGAAAAGGACCAAATGTATAGATAATGCAGCAGCACGTACAAGGAGGAGGAAGGGATGCGATCGCTAATGCTGACATTAAGAGAGAGGGGGAAGTGTGTGCGTCTAGCAGCAGCACTAGCGAAAATGAACGTCAGCTACGTTGAGACATGTACCTCCCTAAAGCTTTCCGCCATACTGCGTTAGCGCCGCTGCGTGCTTGCTGTGTATGATAAAACCAGACTATAAGGAATAAGGAAAGTGCTGGAGAATTTCTGTCTTCGAGTGTTACTGTTTTTTCTTACATGCACTGGAAAAGATTCCCCCAGGTTTGGAAATAAAGTTTGGTGAATAAAACTGACTGAGTACAAAGACTTACCAGCCTAAGCGAGCTTTGAGGCAGAACCAAAGGTAGTTTTATTTTTATGTAGGTAGGATGGTGAATTGGTATTCCACCTCAGCTTTTAGTATTTGTATTTAAGGCCAAGTTTGCATTAACACTTCAGTGTCATAGTCCCAATTAAGGAACAAAAAAACCCCAAAATAAAACAAAATTGAACTTTACATACGTTTCTTTTTTCTAGATTTGCTATGCCATTAGCTTGGGAAAAGAAATCATTGAGGCGCAGAAGGTAAGTTTGCTTCTTTCCCCACGTCTGTGCTGTGATACATCGTATTCTGCTTTTGGTAGCTCTGGTGTGCGTAAGAAAAAAAGAACTGCTGCTCTCCCTAATGCCAAAGTTTCGCAGATGTCATTTAACGCAGCCCCTGGGTAGTTCATACAAAAGTAAATTCAGTTTGACTTTGCCCAATTTGAGATAAAATTTGCCACCCTAATTCAAGTTCAGAACTATACAAATCCTGTTGTCCACGGTTGAAAGGAAGCTATGAGCAAAGCTGTCGGGAAACCCCAAACTCTTTGGGATGAAGTGTAAATCACACACGTTGCTGTTTCACTTTTAGAAACTCGTATTCTTTCCTCCCTTAGGGAGGAAAAATGCACAGTGTTTTTCCACTTAAAATGAATGGCAAAGTTACCTAGTCCCTTGTAGATAAATTTATTTTTGTAAAGATGGGGCACCAATGCATTAATACTTGCTGTTTATTTGTGCTGCTGAGATTTCAGAACAAGTTGGGGAATGAGCTTTTAGTCACAGGCAATAAGCACAGGTATAGTAATTTATTTAGACAGTTACTTTTCTCCTTGTTTTTCAGTAATTACATCAATGCCAGATAAGAACAGCAAAACAGAGGCTCAAAATGAATGACTTTTTTTTTTTTTCCTTATATACCCAAGGGCTGGTTTTACTGAACCAAAAGGGATTATTTATGTTTCAAACCTTTAGACTAAAGGTTGTCATTTAAAAAAAAAAAAAAAAAAAAGTTGCAAAGCCTTAACAAGAAGTACTGGGGAAAGGGCGTGCTCCTCAGAGATTGCTGCAGCCTGCTGAACTCTTTTTTTTTGTTGTTGTGCTGGTTTGTTTTTCTTCAGGACCCAGAAGCATTAGCTCAGCTAATGAAGTCTGTGCCATTAACAAATGATGGAAAGTTCATGCTCCTGAATGATCAGTCAGAAGAAGATGGAACCGTACATGAAGAAGGGGAGGAGTCAGAAGCATAAAAAAAACCCCCGGTCCTTTCCTGCAGCCCGCGTGGGAGCAGGAAAAGCAGGGAGTCCTTTTGCAAGAATCTCTGGTTTTCAGTCGTCTGCGCGCACACACGGCCAGCTTCCGTCTTCCTGCTCGAGAGAGCACGGCCTCTTTGCAGCGGAGTTTCCTCTGGATTTACAATGGAACAACAGCAGGACTTGGCCTCCTGAGGCTTGTTGCTTCTGTGAATGTGTAGTGTATCGGTGCGTCTGGGAAGCTGACAATCTTCGGGAACGTTTCAGCATTAGCCCCTTGCTGCCGGTAGGCAGGACAGCACAGCTGCCAGCCAGCGAGGGCTCGTGTCGCTTCTTCACGTTTACCTAGTGAGCGGCCTGCGGCTCCGCTGCACGTTGTGCAAGCTGTCGGCTCCTCCGCTAACAAATACCAGGCCTCCAGTTTCCTACCATAGTCAACTTGCATAGTTTGCATGATTATGTGCATCTGAATGAAGGGTAAAAACGCACTATTTACTTTATTTTCAGATGAAGTTCTTCTTAGCCTAGTCTAAGCATAATGAGATTTATCTTTCGTGCTAGCCTATTTACAAAACAATTTGTTAAACACTAAATTTTTCCTATTAATAGCATCTATTTTTATATTGCATCTAGAATAAGCTTACAAAACAAATCTAAGTGCCTACTCTTACCTTCACGGGGACCGCACTCACACATTCTGTAATTAAATAATGGGCATAACGTACCTCCTTGATGTATTATCCTGAATACCACTGACATGCAAACATCCCAAGTAGTCAACGGATGTGGCGTGTTAGTTGTGTGCAGATTGCTACAGTTAGGTTTCTTAAAAGTTAAGTTGCCAGAGATGATAACTGTAGGACAAAGAAGTGCTTTTATAAGAATAATTCTTTGTATTTTTAACATTATGGTGACATGCAACAGCTGAGTCTGCCAGCAATCTTTGGTTTTTAAGAAACTGAGCAATAAAATGCTAGATGGTAAGTCGACAATGTGTTGACTAGTCTCATAGTACATGCCTGAAATTAGACACTAGATATGTTTGGCTAGTAAGTTTAGAATCTTTTTTCCCTTCCAGTTTAACCTGAAAACATGAGCAACTGTACTTTGCAAGAACAAACAAAACCAAACAAAATAAACAGTAGTTACTGGGCAGGGCATAATCTGTGGCTTAGTTTGTATTAATCAAGATAACTGGAACAAGTGGCTGAGTTTCCTTTAATTTAATGCTTCTCAAGTGCTTACGAGGCAACTAGATTTTCTGCAAGCAGAATCTGTGCTACGACATCTGAAAGATCCCAGTTTGCAAGCATTTGGCGTGGAATAAATTCAGTTTAGCGTGCGCGTGGCTGTTCCAAAGCACCATGGAAGAGAGCTGTTAGTAACTGACACAAACGCTTCTTCATAAATAAAAGTTGAAGCTGTCTTATTAAAAAAGTTAAAGCCCTCTGAGCTGATGTTACTGAAAACGCTAAGAATGAGGTTCTCAAAATGACATTTATTAATGCAGTTTTACATACATCATGTTCTCTACTCACAAACCAAAGAGACTGAGGTAACAAAACACCCTTTTGTACAATGAGCTAGGAAACATTAAGGGTTACATTTGGTCCTTTGTACCTGAGAAGCTGAAAACAGCTGTTGTTGATGGACATCGGATGAAAACTCAAATTTACTTCCGAGTACAGACCACACTAGGACCGCCAGGATCTACCCTTCAGCAGCAGCGGTTCACTTCCCAGCGAAGCAAACCCCAGCTGGCTGCGGCCAGGCCAGCGCTTACCCCCGGTCAATGCAAACTCCTCCGGTCCTCGGGGCCGAGAGCGAGTCGGGGGGCAGCTGCGCCTGCCCCCCCGAGCACAGTGCCACAGGGAGGCAGGGCAAGGCAGCCCTGTGGCTTCTGGCACAACAGGGCACAGCACGGGACCTCCGGAAGAGCCGCTGCCACCACTCCGACGTGCAGCGGCCTTGTCGCGAGACCGAGGGCAGCGGTGGCACCTGCCTTCACGGGGACAGAGACAGGCTTCAGCCTGGGCTGCCCCGGACACGAAGGAGAAATGCGTCCCTGCAGCGACCTCCTCGTCCTCACTTTCCTTTTATCACCTCTGCACATTGGAGTGAGCGCACTCGGTTTAGTTTGGGTTTGGTTTTTTTTTGTTTTAGCTCCATCGTCTCACCTCCAGAGAACCAGTTAGGGCACATTTTGTTCCTGTAATTGGAACGGGAGGGCAAAAAGCAATGAAAATAGTAGTAGCACCACAGCAAGAATTTTGCACCCCTTTCAGATCCTTGCAGGGGGGAAAAGGATTTCACGTGACTCTCACTGACACAGAGGAGCACATGACATCCAAACCCAGGACCCGCCTTGTCTGTCACATGAGAAAAGCCTTCTGCATGTATATGCTGCTACGTGACAAAAAGAGAGAAGGAAATACAAACTACAATCCTGTATTAGTAAGAATAGCTCTATTATCACTGTACATATTTGTATGTATACATTTTTGCCACATACAGTATACATTCAGGTCTCCCAGATTAAGCAGGGTTCTATAAAAATAGGCTTATGTCCTCCCTGTAGAATTTCCATTGCCAGAACCATGTGAATGTTAACCACCATACATTCAGAAAATGCACAATTCAGTTTAGGTTCAACTGCAAAGCACTACCTATCTGAGTCAATGTCTTTCCACAAGAAAAAAAAAAATGGGAAAAGGGAAAACACAAGTGCAGATTTTTTTAGAGCGCAGATAATGTCTTGACCATGTGTAGCTACTGAGCAGCTCCATCCCGGGGCGGAAGGGAACACCACCTATATGTGATTCTGCACTTGCTGTGGAAGAAGGGAATGTAGTGCTCGGCCATTCCAAGCCAAGAACTTACATGACTTCCAATGAGACGGGCATATGGAAATACATATACGCTGTGATTTGCAACAGTACAGGAGCGAGCAGCAGCAGCAAGCGTGCTGATCTCGGCGGCACTACTGAGCGTTCAGCTCGGGCGCAGTTTGGTCAAAAAAGAAAAAGTGTACACAAATTAAAAAAACCCATCTATATCAAAACAAAAAAAAAAAGGCAAAACTATAAATCAAGTAAGTGCAGCATTCTTTAGGGCAGTCTCTGCAGTTACAATGAATTAAAAATAAAAGCTTTGATGAGCCCAGCTGATTTAAACAGTCCGTGAAGCTTCCGTGTCATGTTTTCAGAACCAACGAAAGGACTTCCATTGCGGTCTGGTCTGTCCAGTGGCAACAAAACGTCTGTCCTAGTTTTCTGAATGGTGAAGTGACTGGCAGGAAAGGGCGAGTCAGAAGTACGTCAGGAATTGTCTTAAGCAGTGACCCAAGGGTGGGTGGAACAATTCGAACCATTAAAACATTACCTTTTTCATAATTAGAGGAGATGAAAAGCTGGCAAGTATGGTCTAAAAAAAATCCAGTTACGAGTGCCAAAAAGCCCCCCAAAAAGTAATTCTCGGTTGGACTGACTAGAGTAGTTCATTCTAGTTAGTAAGACCTAGAAGCGTTTTATGTTCTGGGAGATTAAAACGCAACTGTATCTTTTAATGAAAGCGGTGTTTACTTTTGAGCTAAGTCTAGCTACTTCAGTTCGGAATGCGAGTCACTCTTGCACAGTCTAGAACCTCTACTTGCAGGCATTGACAGATGTTGTATTGATACAGTTCTCACAGTGTTCAGCAGCTTCTGAAGCCTGCAGTGCAATTGTCGTTAATAATCAGGCATGTAAGACTGTATGAGCAACACAGACGGTACAACAGACCTACAAAGGCTAGGAAATACAGAATTGAGGCTGAAACTTGCAATTAGGCACAACAAATTCATGAAGTGTAAGATCACTTAATAGTTCCAGACACCCATCACACAGTGTCTGGTCGTAAAAGGAAGAGCTGATTGTGGTTCTGTCTTGGCTCTGGGTTTCCTTACTTCTGTAGATGCAAATCAGACCTTCGGTATGAAATGAGAAGTAATTTATTATGTTAATTATGTTAACGTTTCTGGTTTTCCCATTCGCTGATACGGGGGGGTGGGGGGGGGAGGGAACAGCAAGGGAAAAGAAATGCCTGACAGGATCCTAAGTTCCCACAGTACAAGTACTATCTATAGTAAAAGAGTTTGTAGAATAAGGGTTAATAAGGGTTAACATTAATAAGGGTTTCAATTTTGTATAATAGCATGAACATACATTCACAACATACACTGTTACACCTACAGTGTAATCTGTGACTGCATTAAATACAACAGGACTGCATAAAAACCATGTCAATTATTTTTTGGACGACAGATATGTACAATATCTTGATTCAATTTTTTATTTCTGGTTGAAGAGATGCACCAGTTCAAACCTTAGACCAATGGCCTATGAGTCTTTTTTTTTTTTTTAATGCTATATTAGAGATGCAAGAATGCATCTAAAAAATTAGTAGTGGTTTTTTTTTTATCTGCACATCTGTACTTTAAAAGAACCACTTCCAAGGTCAACATTTTATATAGTTATTTTCAAGCTAAAGAAAGTGCTGTAAATAACCAACTCCTGAAAAATAGGAGTTTCTACAGGAAATATAGACAAACACAGACCTAGCCTCACTGGATGCTAGTATACTACTGCACATTTTCTCTTGGGTTTAATAGAGCAAGCAAATGAAATCTAGAGCTTTCGCCCCTGCAGAGTGTTACTGATAACGACAAGAACATGAATGATTTGAGTAAGTAATCATCACGCATACCAGCCATATCATTTCACAACAGGATCTGCAGGCGTAGAGTTGGAAAGATCTCCGTTGCTTGCTTTAACAGATTCTTCTACAAAAATAAAAAAATAAAGACATGGATCATGTTTAACATTTTATTCAAGGCAATAAAAACAAAGTCTTAGTGTATATATATATTATGCTGATGTCATAACACACTTGTTGCAGTATACCATAGTCAGCATATGCACCCTGACCTTGCGGCACAAACGGTCCCAGCCCTAAGAAAAAAAAATCTGTCTTTGGGGTGAAATGTTTCTGCGATCAGTGGAATTTGTGTGAAGACTACGTACACATGCTCACACATTTTGAGAGTCCAAGTCCATAGAAGTAGAAGGCAAAGATGTCACCGTGCTCAAAGCTTTTCACCCTCGTACGCATTTTTCAGGGAACTGAACACCAATCACAACAGTGATTAGTTAACCTAAAATACAATTAAGTGATGTTCTACAGAATGCCCTCCTAGAGAAGCCAGGATAATATGTCTATTCTTACCACAACGCTTGTAGGTTGTTGGTTTTTTGTTTTGGTTTGGGGTTTTGGGTTTTTGTTTTGTTTGTTGTTTTTTTTTCCAGTTGAACAATTACTTGAGCAACTTCACTGAATGTGATCAAATATAAGTTCATACTAAAAGACTTCTTTCTTTGTGAACTGTTTTCCAGAAGAAACTGATCTTTGGCTCCAGTGACTGATCTCACAGGTCACTTGTGCCTTTGTCAGAACTACAGTGAAAAATTATTTACCAATTCCATTTTCAATATTCTGCTACCTGAGTTTTTAAGTAACTTGTCACTGACCTGCACTTCTATATCTTAATCCTTGGGAGCATTCTCATTTCTTTGAAAGGATTCTCCCATACCCAAAAGAATCTTCCAGAATTCATGAGGGAGAATATATAAGCATAAATATAAAACACAAAATACCTGTGCTACCCAGTCAAGAGACCGTACCACAAAGGAAGGTCTTACCCTTTGACTATAATTCAACAGTAGACCAAAACATACCATAAACATCTGAAAGGCACATACAGTATCTGCATCATCTGCCTACAGAAGTTGAAAACCACCAGTTTATTTCACACCAGCTAAGGTTGTGCCAAAAAGGCTGTCATTGTCAAAGTTAGTAATGGAGAGGGTAAGGATGATGCTGACGTTACTGAATTTAGTATTACTGCAAGTATGCAATTCTCCCTGTCCCAGATTTTTGGGGGACAGTTGGTTTTTTGTGGTGTTGGGGTTTTGCCCCCCCAAAACCCTGCTTGAAATTCACCCATTCCAAAGGAGGCCTCTGTGAGCTGTCCTTGACTCCTCAATCACCCTTCACTCCATAAAACTCTTTCTGGAATACCGAATCAACCCACTAGCAAGCAAGCAACTATGGAAAAAGACAAAAACCACTTTCTCAGGTGCACTCTTGTGAGCCAAAATGTTCTATGTATAGCATTCACTCATCACCTTCTTTTTCTTTCTTTTCCTGGTTTTCTTCTGCTGCAGTTTTATCTGCTCTGAAAAAAATTCTTGCACTGCTTAGCGAGAAATAAAGGAGTTCAAATTCCTAAGGGAAAAGATACAGAAGAGGAGTGTCAGTGTATCACAAGAATGAATTTGTGGACAGATATAAACGGGATTTTTCAGAAGCATCTAAGGCAAGTAGATTTCAGTATCTAAATCACTTAAATGCTTTTGAAAGTCTTCCTCCATTCATACCTTGTTCACATGCATTTTACAAAGCAAATGTCAGCCAAAAACTTTAAAGGGTAATTTAAGCAAAGCAGCATCAGTGCAAGAAATCTGTCACTAGTCCACTGAGGCTGAAAGTGATGTTTGTAGCAGCAGTGAGAATTTGAGGCAACTTGTCCATGGAAAATCACGCAAGCCAATAATTTAAATGACCACAAGCTTGGTCGGTTTCTGAACAAGGTGTGATGTGGGTTTTTTAACAACAGAGGACCAAACACAGTGCACGCTCGTGAGAGTCCTGAGGACATACAGGGCTTTCTCTATTTCAACAACAGATATGCTTTCACAGAATGTAATCGTGGGCTATTTTTAAAGAGCCAACTACAGGTTTGTCCCATAGCTGCCTCAAATCAAGGGCGGGGGGGGGGGGGGGGGGGGGGGGAGACAGACAGACAGAGACAGAGAAAGCATTTACACCCCCGATGAAACCTGAACTGCTATGCTTCAAAATTCAAATGCACTTTTCCTCCATTTGACAGCTAGGGCATCATTCAGCTTAGCAGCTCAGAATTAACACCCAAGCAACTCTGAGGGTTCGCAGTGTTACGTAAAATCTTCGCTATGAGAACTTGAACCAAAAAGTTATTCTCTCCTATTTAAGCATTTAGGTTTTAGTTGCATTAGATTTCAGACTCCATGGGACAAAGACTTCCGATCAGCCAGGTCAAGTTCCTGCCTCACTCAAGTACCACAAACACTTAGGACATCCCCTTCAGATCATACACCTCGAGTCTTTACACTCTTTTTGCACTGTTGCTGCAGACAATGCTCTATGTTTTTTGCTCTCGATAAGCTCTGTCAGGAAAGAGGTACCGGAATTGTGATGGGTAAGTGCAGAACTCAATACAGAACTGATAGCGAGACCCATGCTATACCTGTAAACAAACTTCCAGTCGCTTGTGGGTAAGGTTCATAGTCTGCAGGAGTTTTTCATCTTGGTTAGTGGACTGCACATTCTGTTGCTTCGCTACTGCTCTTATTTCCTTCACATACTTCTCTCTAACAGACTGGAACCAGTGCAGAGAATCAAACTCCTGGTACTGGTCCAAAAGCTTCAGAATGTAAGCCACACCTATAGTCATTAACAAACCATGTATCAAGGTCAACATGTAGTCTGTAAAAATGTTTTGTGAATATCTTAAATGGGTTAGCTTAAGTAGGTAATTCCCACACAAATAAAACTTAAATGGCAATTAATTTAGAATTAAATCTGACATTAAAAAAAAAGTCATAATAAAGAACAAGCTTCAATTTTTGAAAACCTCATAACTTATCCAAAGACTTGCATACCTTCTCATCTGCTGAGATCCGCAAGCTTTGAAAGAAATTGGGGAGCGCCAACTTACGACAAACTTGTCTGCTCCCATACTCAGTTATTCCATGCTTAGGAGATTCTGAACACAACAATAGCCCTCAAATCCATATGCTGAAGCCAAGACAACCCAAATTTAAATGATGGAATTTTTAATTATGGGACCACACAAAATATAAACAAAACTTTTCTTGCAAATACCCATTACGTTGGTTTGTCCAAAGGCTAGGCAGGGTGCTGAAACTTACCCATGGCAAATCCATCATCAGTGAAAGCTGCTCCACTTTTGTTCTTCTTATTCAATTTCTCCTTGCAACTGATGGAGTGCTCTACAAAATTGAGGGTCTGGAAGAGTGAGAAGCTGTCTTGGAATCATCAAGAGAAACTCACAATTTTAAAAGGTATTCACATACATGCTGTTACTTATGAATATAACTCCATGCCCCAAACTATGCTAATTGTGTCTCTCATCATTAGGCATTTTTGTAGGAACACATGTCCTTTTTCTAGATTTTTTTGGGAAGGAAGTAAGTTAAGCTTTGGAAAACATTTGCATATGCGTAAGTAAAAAAACAAAGGTATATCTTCATCTTCACTGTTCTTGTCAGACTCTATTACTTCACATTCTCTTGGTGATTGCTAGAGGTAAACAAATAAAGGATAATTAAAATAGTCCAGGTTCCTGGAAAGCTTAAAGATATTACTGTTTTAAAGCTACAGTATGGCAGTAGAAATATTTCAATAGTCTCGCATTTATGATGATGCTGAACAATAGATCCAGGTAGTAATACTGAGCAATGGATATGTGTTTGTAGGCCATAACTACTTGAGACATGGAAACGTGTGTACATTAACTACTTCTCGAAAACCTAGGACAGTTTCAAGTTTAACTACACTGAAATGCCTTTTTCAAACTAAAATGGATGGTATATTCCTGAAACTGTATTTACTAGAAAAAAACTCCACAAATGGGAAGGAAAAAGAACAAAAGTATTTGTCATGAGCCTTTACTTTCCCTAACTTCTATCACCATGACATACCTGTCCTCTCACAGTCTTAACGTTATGGCTCATCGACATTCCAAAATTAGTTTCTAAAATGGTACGTTACACATTAATCTGTGTGAATCATTTAGGCCTTCAAACTGAACTGCTTCCAAATGCCCAGAATGCTGCACTCAAGTGTGCATCACCTCAATTCAGTTGGACTCTTTCTACACAAAGCTCATTAGCAAAAGCAGGTCCAATTGCAATAAGGAATGCCCCAATTGTACAATTAGATCACAACATTAAAAGAACCCGAAGATATAAGTGTGATGTGGAAAGAGCATAAACATGAAAGAACTGAAGAACATAGTTTTAAACTCCCTTCATCCTTGCTGTTCCAATTCCTCCTTTTTCATCTTGGCTTCTCCAGATTTGATTCAAACAGGAGGAGAAGAAATTTTTGAAGTTACATCAATTCATGTACTAGTGTTGAAAAGTTAAACAAAGAAAAGCGTGGCTTTAGACAACTATCAACAAAGCCACGCTCAAAGCAATCGCACTCATAATCGGGGAAGAAAGTAGCATATGCTAATCAGCAGCCTAACAAAATATTTAAACACAACCCTGATCTGATAAATTTTCCTAAAATAAGTACTGCAACACACAATGCAAATACTAACCAGCGGGGGAACAATTATATAGAAGTTCCGTAAATGCATGTTCTTTGGACTGCGGAATTCAGGAGCAAATACATCCACAAGCATTTTGAAGTACTCCGTTCCTTCTGCAAAGTTACGTGTGAGGTCACTGAGGACAGAGTCCAACTGCCTGCAAAAGGAGAAGCAATGTGTTACCTGGTCTCTGCTAGAAGTCTCCTTGCTTACTCAACCCTTCAGGGTAACAACCCCCTCTTCACTCTTTGGCTGCACCTACAATCCAGTATTTGGACCAGAGTGTCCAAGACAACACCCTACCTCTACAGCCACCTAGAATCGTGTTTCTTGATTTAATTTCCTCAAAACAGGTTTATGAATACTTGCTTAAGACCCTGAACATTCTAAAAGCAGATGTCGGACATGTGGCTAGGAAAGCTTGTTAGCCTTTAAGCCACAAGCATTTTATCAAGAAACCACGTTCTAATAGTCCATTAAAACAAACAGTAGAATCATAGAATATCTGATGTTGGAAGGGACCCAATAAGGATCATGGAGTCCAACTCCCTGCTCCTCGCTGGACTACCTAAAACTGAGCCATATGACTGAAAGTGTCACCCAGACACTCCTTGAACTCTGACAGTCTTGGTGCCATGACCACTGTCCTGGGGAGCCTGTCCAGTGACAGCCCACCCCCTCAGTGAAGAGCCTTTTCCTAATGTCCCATCTGAACTTCCTGAAATGCGACTTCACGTTCAGCATTTTTAAAACAACTGCTTCTATCTTCTCTGCTTTTAAGAGCAGCAAATACTTTTACTTAAAGCCAGTTGAACTTTTAACACATGCACACACAAAAATGCAACTAACAGCTGCATTTACAACTTTAAAATTCCAATTCTTTCATCCCATCCCTGCCCCAGACCTCAAAAGCATGACTGTTAGGGTACCTTGCTGCTTTTTGTGTTTCTTCTGAGAGTCCTTCTTCTTTCACGAGCTCTTCAAAGTTGACGATATCTTCCAGATCAGGAACAAACCTGAAAACTTCCTGTTCGTTAGTATTACGGTCAACTGTCTATGTTCAATGAAGTATCAACCATAACTTATAGTTTAGTTAATTTAGTCTTCTGGGCTTGAACTACGTACTTAAAGCTGTATCATACCATCTTCTCTCTCTAGCACTTGCTGCACTTGATAACTGTAAGTTTACTATTATGTGCAAGAAAACCAGCTATTTCTTTTTATGTAAAAGTCACTACATTTTAATGACCTTATATAAACACAGACAATCGTCCATACAGAAAGCAGTATCAGAGAAACGTTTTTTCCAGGTTCCTCAAGGCTTGTACTGTTTTTCCTTAATACACCCTCTTGAAGTGGTTAATATCAGGAATTACTGACTTACTTAACAGCCAATGACTTGATAGAATGTACATCTAAATCTTCTGCAGTACTTTTTCCATAGAATTTGTTTGATTTTTGGTGTTTTATGGCAATGATTGTACAGTTCTGAATTTCAGCACTGTTTTTGATAATTCCACTTTAACGAAGGCATAAAATGGACCTTTTCAATTAAAATTTATGGGGGATGGGTAAGAACCTAGGAAATACCAGCATGAATAGGGAGTAAAGGAATAAGAAGGAGCAAACAGAAAAATGAAATATTTGTGGAAGTACCTAATTGCACTACTACAGCAGTGAAGTCCACCAGATCTTATCATTCGTACATAACCCATGGCGTTGCCTTTAAAAAGAAAAAACAAGGAAGTAATTTATAGTACAAACTCTTTTCACTGGACACATTAAACACTTGCAAGTTCAGGTCAGTCCTGTGCATCTACAGCATCAATGGTTGAAGATACCATTGTAATGTCATGCATCACTCAAAGTTAGTGCAGCTGGATACACGGCCTTCTTCCAAAATACCTGAACTTAAGAGTACTATTTTTTTACTGGGAAATAAACTCAAAGTCACTTCCATAATAAAGAAAAGATTAACTTGGAACAAGCATCTATGCAAGCTGTAGCTACATTTTAAATTAAGACATGCAAGGGCCATTTCTGTGTAACTGCATGAGAGTATTTCACATGTGATACAAGTGAAGTACTTTCCCTCTGACTAGAGCTAAATCCAGTTTTACCCTGAGCTAAACATTCAGTTACTGGACTATGAAGACCTCTTTCATTTAATAACATTGATAACATTGTCTTAGATCGCATTTCATACCAATCTGACTTATGAGTTGTCTGAACTGGTCAAGATAGCTCTGGCCATCCGGGGTTATTCCAAGTTTTCTGATGCCACGGTTGAATTTATCTGCTCTTTCAAAGGGATACTAGAAAAATATTTTGGAATAATTTGTAAGAATAATTACTTACCCTTAAAAGAAAAAGCAAATATTTTTTTCATTGTGTCAATATGATACTATTTGCAATTTATT
>VZTL01042216.1:1859-22654 GCA_013400535.1 Scopus umbretta | reverse complement strand
TGAAACCAGGACACGGGGGCAGAAAGCCACAGTATCGGGATTTGGTCATGATCATTCTAGTGGAGATGGTGCTCAACCAGTAGTTCCCTGAATTATGTAAAAAACAAAACAAAACCAAAGCAGAATATTCATTATTTAGCAAACTGAATTTTTAGATAGCTATTTTTGCATTGGTTTTGATTATTTCAAGCCCAGTATATCAGATTATACATTTTTCATACTAAATAAGAGGTTTAACCCATTGAAGCTGTGTTATCTTTTTTTCTTCTTGCTTTTCTAGGCATAATGCAACTGATATAAAACACCACATTTGCATAATCTTTCCCAGACTTCATCTGCAAATAAATCTCCTTTATTCTTACAAATGTTTTCTCAGACCCCATCCATAAATGCTGCATTCTTTTAACAACAACATAGAATTTCTTAATGTTAAAAGATGACCTAAATTCCATTATTCTCTGTATCTCTAGTACAATTGAAGTCATACAATCAAAATCCTGTTACAATACACAAACCCTCTGAGGTTTCTAACCAGATGACATCCTTGTTCACTAGGCTACAGGTAGAAGAAGTCTTGAACATCTCCCTCCTTTTCTCTGTCCCAGTGGATTTTGCATTCATTTCTGCAGAATGGCATTATTAAGACATGGATGTGATCCTTATCACTCCTCAGGAAGATGAGAGCTGTAGGTTAAACCTCTTCAGGCAGAGGGGTATTGTAATATATATTTCTCTTCCTTGGTTGTAATGTGTGTATATGTGTGAGTGGTTGTCATGTATTAAATAGGCCTACTGTCCATGTAAGAGAAGAAAATGCTGCTCATTCCTCCAGAGGGTTTAGCACTATGCTTCTTATGGATGGAGAAGCCTTTGTACTTTAAATAAGGGAGTTGGTTTTAAGTCTTTAGAACTTAAAGTTGCGCACAAAGCTCAATGTGCTGATTAGTTTAATGCTGTTTTAACTCGTTTCCTGTACAGCAAGAAGCTGATCCTCATTATATCTTTACAACAACCAAGTTTTAAACATTAGGCCATTTGGTTCTGTCCTTAGCAAGTTGATAAAACTTGCAGAAGATAAAACTTCATAATGAAGCTGATGAAAACATAAGCCACAGAGTTTTCTTATTCTTGAGAATGTAGTTTTTACATCCTAACAACTGGTAATGTTGGGGTTTTACTTTCATGTAAAACCTTGAATTTGAACATTCAAAAGACATAAGACATATTTTGGATCAATTAGCATCAAATCATTTAAATGTATTCTGTTGAAAAATAACAATTTGGGGGTGGGCTGTAGAAGACACTGGCTAGATATTTTTTTATGTCCTCAACTGTGGGATGGTCTTTCTCTTTTCTGTTTTTTTTTTTTTTGTATTTCCCTAACATTTATTTATAGGATTAGATAGAAAGAAATTCACTTGGGGATGTTAAGTATAGTCATTATTTGCAAGCCTGAAATTTTACTTGGCAACCAAATTGACTATAAATTTCCCACCCCATGAAGAAGAAGAAGTGTAGGACCTTTGCAAACCAATTAAAGAAGACACAGTGAATGGTGTCAACAACTGTTATAATCAGTGCTTTCTGTATTTCTCTAATGCTCCTGTTAGAGCATAATATTTCTCCTAATATAAGCATTGTATACTGCCATACTACAGCTTACACTAAATCTCTATGTGCTGAGCTAACACCAGTTTTCAGGACAAAGCCTTTGCATTCCAGGCTCTTTCTGGTTTTCATTAATGACTGTTCCCCAAAAGTGTGCACAGCACGTGTTCCTGTTGTTATGAAATGCACTGCAACTCTTTTGTTACTTTTGGCATATTAACAATTGAAAACAATAAATCTTAAATCCTATAGTGTTTCTCTTTGACCAAGTGATTTAAGTGATTTTTATATGAATGTTTTTGGTGAAAATATTTATCATACAAATATCTACAGCAGGCAGCTATTCTTTGGTTTTATATTTTTTACATCTAAAAATACTTCTTTCAAATTGCTTGCATTTCATGCCTAACATTTACAATAAATCAACCTAGCATTTTGGAGAGAATTTTAAACAAAGTTGGACAAATTAAACATCATCATACCCAAGATTATAATGAACTTTTTTTTTCCAAATTTTATTTGGTGTAAATAAGGGATTTTCCATCCTTATCTATATCTGCTCACAATGTACTCTAGCTCCCAAATAATAATCTATTTTTGCAGATTTTTTTCTCTTTGTTTTGGTCAAAACTGAATCCGGTGTTTGTCAAGAATTCCTCAGTGACTGCTGCTGTGTGGTGTTTAAGCATAAGTCAGTATTTGTAGTTTGATTTTCCTGAATAATCTTTACTTGGAGGCATTGGGGACAACTTTTTCTTAAATGGTATTTTATATAGGATAGGTAAACAGCGTTTACCAGACATGAAGTTTGCATTTCTGTGAGAGTTAACAAGTACATTTAGATGAAAGTTCTTGGCATATTGTCAGATTGGGCAGAAATTTGAATAACAACAACTAAGAATTCTGCATGGGCTTGGCTGTGAAATTAGACTATTTCCAACTCCTATACAAATTCTAATTTTGTACCTCAGTCCTTCCTCAAATTCCTCAAATATTTCTGTCTTGATTATTTACATTTCATGGAGACTGGAGATATCAGAAGCAGAAAAGATGGTGGTTTACATTCACCCTGTTTACAAAGAGGGTTTTAATTAGAAAATAAATATACAGACTGTTTTTAAATCTTAGTGGTATGCCGAAGATATAGAAAATACGCTGGGTTTACTCCTACTTAAAATAATTTCAGCAATATAAACAATCAGTCATAAAATTATGCAAAGGGCACTAAGGAATAAGTATAAAGTGGAAACAGTGGTTCTTCTGTAACCAGCTTGTTGTTATCCAATTTTTATCTTAAAAGGTGGTAGACATATTAGGAAATATGTGACTTGAAATTATAGATATGTGATCCATTCAAACTCACAACAGTAAGGGACTCTTCCTCAATTAGCAGACTACAGTTGCAGTGGCCTTGCTACTTGGATGTGCAGATGCACAGAGATTTATAAAATCAAATAAAAACTCCTGCTGTCTTCTTGGGAAAGACACTTTCCATATAGACATTAGTAATTCTCCAAGTGACTAATATAAGATGGTGATCTAGGATCTTTCAGCAGTGGAAAAAGAAGCCTTTGCAGAGTTTCCCTTCCACTTTTTTAGAAAGTTGTCTTGGGATGGGGTGAACATCCCACTAAGCATTCCTCTCCATTGACTGAACATGAAGACAGTATGATATAGAGCTGCTTTCCAGCTTTTGTAGGGATAAATTAGATAACCCAGCCATTGACCAAGTGATCCTTTTAAATTGGCACTAATTCTGAACCCATTCAGTCCTTCAGAATGTACCTCGAATTTAAATAACTATATATTTTATATTTTTTTCTCTTTGGTATTTGGTGTTCTAGCAACATTTTTGAGTGGAATAAACTTTCATACCTATAGGGAATTGGTGGATAAACTAGTAAAAGAAATAGATTATTTTCTCAAAGTTATGGAGAAGCTCAGTAGATTTGCCTTGTAAGTGAATTGCCACATAGCAATTGTCAGAGTATTGTCTCTACCTACAGCAACTGCTCAGTAGAGGAAAACTTGGGCTTACTGTGACACAGGAAGCACGATCATTTGTATAGCTAAAAATGTATAAAACTGGCATGATTTATGTATCAACTCATGAAGTTGTGCAGCAATTTCTGTCATCTAGACCTATATACTAGAACAGAGCAAGAGAATGACTGATTAATATGGGCATCAGCAAAGAGTATTGCTGTACCGCTGGCAAAAGTGGGTGCAAAATCTAGACAAAGCGGTGCTTTTTCATATTTTAAGTCAGTTTCTGTTTTATAATGAAATATGTATGAGAAAAAATAGTGGAGAATTTGAAATGGCATTCTCTTGGTAGAATATTCAGCAGAAATTAATGGTGTACATCAGAAAAGTATGACTGCAGACATCTAATGTGTGAATATAATTCACTTGATATAAAGGAGACATTTTACTTACGGTAAGATTTGGAATATGTAACAAAGTTTGTTTTTTGTTTTTTTTTTTATCTTATACTGACCTAAAAGTAATCTTATTCCCTGCAAAGTAAGAATTGACGTTTCTTTTCATTTTTAACTTAGAGATAAACAGTATCAAGTGTAGATACTGTTTTTACTCATCATCTTCCTAATTCTCTCTTGATTCTAAGATGTAACTGTTGCACTTAAAGGATTAGGGAGGTGGTAAGTAATTCCAGACCAAGTGGAATTAATTATAAAACTTAGTATGGCATTTTCTATTCTGGCCATCACTTTGTGACCATTCTGAATTAAATCTGAATAAGGTATTTGAAGGCATCCATTTGAACAATAGTAGCAGGCAGATTGTTTGAAGAACTTCAGGTCCCTTTGCAGAGAAAGATCCTTTTAAATACTAGGCCTCTCATTTATCTCCTAGAATTTCTAGAGCTGGCTTTTGTTTCCTCTTAGATGTGGAAAAGTCAACACAATGCCATCAATGCGAGAAGAGCTATTGCTGTTTTGTGTTTGTGACACGAAATCCAAATCCGACCCTACTTGCCTCACCTTACTTCAGTGCAAACATAAGCATAAAGTTGGCAAGGACCTCTATATACTAGGTTAATTCTCCTGCTGTTGCAGATTGCCAGACAGTATAACCACATAAGCTTCCACCTGACTTCTGATCACAGATAATCCTGCCTTTTTGTTTTCATAGTTTCAGAAATGCCATCCATATTCCTCTTTAGATTGGAGCTCTACCTTCCTCTCAGCTTGCATTAGTGACTTTCCTCCCATTACTTCTCATTCCTGGTTGGTTTCTCCACTCTACTATCTCTCTTTCACTAGCTAGGGTTCTTTCCTGTCTTTTCCTCATTGTTGTTTGCTTATCTGAATCACAATATATTCCTAGTTTCTCAACTGGAGACATGCTATTGTCTTCTACCACCATCTTCTTTGCTCCATACATGTCTTTGGATCTTCTAAATTTGATCAATGTTTCTAGCTTTTATTATTGTCTTCTTTTTTGAGATATCTTGGAAAAACTTCATATATATAAAGCATTTGTAACATAGTCAAATATTAATTATTTCACATGATTTCTTCAGAAGCAAAAATAATTATTCTTGCCACCTTAATTGTCTGTGTCATCTTGATAGCAGACCTCTTTACCTATTTGCTTTTATTTTTTTCCTTCACAAATAAAGGTGTATGGGTAACTGTAATTTGTTTTGCAGCCTGATCGCTAAGTAGCTAGTATTTTTAAGCCATTTATCTTTCAGCCATGTCCTCTCAGTTAGGTTTGCAGTTAGCTTTCTGTTTAACTCAATATCATGATCAAAAGTGAGAAATTTTCCACAAATCCTTGTTTAGAAAGCCTCTATCCCAGTCACAGTATAGTTTCTTCAGAGTCCAATCTGCATCTAAACCAAAGATGCTACAGTCAAGTACAATACAAACACATGTATTTACTTTGAGGCAACAAGAAGTTTCTCATTTTTCATTACCACAAATTCCATACACATAGTTATTTTGGAAGATGTCCTGTGTCTGCACATTTTAATCTTACCTTCATGATTCATACAAAATCTTTGCTTCAGAAAATATATGTGACTTCCTATTGTACTGTGAGTTCTTCAACATGGGGGAAATTATTCTACAGTGCTTACACTAGAACTCCAAATGTAAACTTAATTTTTTCAGTATAGAAATTACTTCAAATTTATATATTGAAATGAATTACCTAAGCAGCATTATCATTCTGAATATTCCCCATCCTTTGAGCTTCCATTTCCTATATTTAAAGGTTATCAAATAAGAATGTTACATTTATATGTTGCAAGTGTCTAGATCACATACATAACAGGAAGGAAAGCAGGTAGGACTATATATTATTATATAGATACACAAACACGTATATATATATATATATATAAAATTTATGAACCATCTATTTTAGGTTTTGAGTTTTGTTTTTTCTCTAATAGGTTTTGTGTCATAAATGATACCTAGTAAATTTCCTAATCCTGGTTTTAATCAGTTTCATTTGTGTGACCTTCAAAACATTCACTGAGTTTTATGTGGTGTAACATTGGTCTGCTGTGTTATTAATGATTCATTCCTTATTTATATTCTTAAATATTCATGGCAGCATTTGTTTCCATAGTACTTGTTCACATTAGCAGATGCTAGGCCACTGTGACTCAGAAAGTGAAATGGAAAATGGTATGTTGCATGCATCTATCTTAAGCTTCCTTTATTGGACATCATTGAGGAAGTTAATGTTGTGAATGAGTGGTTTTAACATTCACTGAGTGGTTTTTTTTGTTGATGCTTTGCGTGCATGCAAGTCTTCATTAGAACTCATGAGTTAAGTGAGAATAATATGCATACCAGCATACAAGACAGCCTGCAGGCTTCTAATACTCGACATAAGATAAAGGAGAAATAAGGCTCACCATGCTCTTAATTGAGTGCTTTAGTATTTCTTTCATAAGACAACAACATATTTGCACTGTGAAGTACTTTGAGGTAAAGGAAAGCAGAGAGATACAGACTGAACACAATTCTATGTGTAAGATATTAGTTGAAGGAGTCATAACTTCACCAGAAGAGGCGAATGAAGTATTATTTCAGAGCACCATGGCTTCCCTGTTAGGATCAATAGCTCACTCCTATTTGTAAAAGACAGCTTGATAGGGCTGATTCACTGTGGTGAACACTATGCACGTCTGAAGGTGTAGCTTCATCTGGGACTGTTTTCAGGTTCCATATGTCCAAGATAAAGACAGATTCTGCAGCTGACATACCTGCCTAGTAACAGTTTTGGCACCACTCTGAGAGCTGTCATATATAGCCATGACCAAAACAAGGCATACTGAAGGCAGAGACATGCATTTGGCCAATTTAACTGCAGCTCATTGGGCAAATATGGGCTTATGCAATGTTGCAACTGCAGTAAATACAAGATATTTATTTGTAAACACAGAACAGATAAAACTTAGCTGTCAATTTAGTGAGGTGTATACCATTAATAGGTAAAAGCAATTGCTATAAGTTATAAGGAACAAGCACAGCTACTGTGCAAGCCTTAAAAAGCCATCTTGCCACAGTATTTCATCAGTGGCTGAGGAGAGATGGTTTTCAGGATGAGCAGTTTTAATCTTAGGACTCCATGAGAAATTCTCCAATAACCTGCAACAGGAAGAAGTACACTCCTGAGAATACTTGTCAGCAAATCACCTGAATATCAATTCTCCCACAGCAATGTAGTGCTGAGCAAATTCAAGCTGAATTGCTAAATCAAAATGTTGGATCTGTGAAGATCTGGATCTGTAACAAGAACAAATTATTTACAGAGAGTTCCATTATCCTTCTGCTATAGTAGATACTGTACATGCATCCCCAAATAAATGCATAGAATACGTAATATTATTGTAAGTGCCACTTTCAAGCAACACCCATAGTCAGATAGTCCATGCACCTTCTTCATGGCGATTTTTTATGACTGCATTAGAAAAAACAAAATATCATGAAGCAAAGTTATCCAAAGATATCCATCACTTCTACCAGTTGATTTGGCCAGATAGAAATATTGTTTTGTTCTGGATTTCACAATGACTTTGTTTGTTTGTTTGTTTTCTAGTCAGAAAATAATCTTGCTTAAGTGATGGACTTGGTATTGGGGGTAGAGGGGGAAGGATGATTACTGACCTAATTTTTCTTGTATTATAGACTTAAAACGTCGTGCTTTCAGTGTGCAGCTCTTGCAAAGCATTGCAAGATTTTGGTCATCGTGCCATTCACATCTGTATTATTTATTCTGAATAAGGGGGAGATAACTGCCTTCTAAAGTAATGTACAACACTATAGAGGACATTTTAAAGCCATATTATGTATACTTCATGCTGTGACTATTAATATTGTTTGTAATCTTTAAAATAGTTGATAAGATGTTAAATTTACTTCTTTTCTGTTTGTTCAAAGTCCAGTAGTAAAAGACTGAAAATAGCAAGTTGGTTTATAAGTAGAAGTGTAAAAGCTTGATTTCTTATGGATACATCTGCTTCTCTCCCAGTGGTGGCTCTAATGCTTTCTAGCCGTAAGCGTTATCAACATGCAAGCAGTGGCACTGGGCTTGATGCTGGTTGTGTGCCAGCTGCCAGTACTTTGTAGAAAGAGCAGTAGAAGGGAAAGATTTTAGCAAGGCTTGTGAAGTTCTGCTGAGAGCAGGCCAAATTATCCCCAAGGTAAGAGCTGCTCCTGATTTCTGCTGTAATAATACTTGATCATCTCTATGTCCCTTATGGTACATTTAAAAAGGAAAGAAACAACACAGACTTTAGCTGAAACAGAACCACACACAGCTGAGTTTTTTCTGGATTTTTATATATATATGTTTTTATACCTTCAGTGAGAAAATCTCTTCTGCTCACCTGCTGATCGCAGTAAAACAACATCTGTCTCCATTATCTGTATGTTGTTGAGCTAGCCCACATGTTGAAAAATCTCTTGCATGACTGGCAGACAGCAGTCTCAGTTCATCTCACTAAGCTAATATTGTAATTAATAAATCTAGTCATGCAGTGCATTTGATGTTAAAATCCACACTTGAGCATGAAACAGAATCCCATTTTAGGAACTATTTATAATTTAATGATAATAATAAAGCAATTTCCAGCACTAGTTAAATTCCAGGTGCCTTATATAATTTAAATGGGTTACTGCTAGAAGACTGTCCCCTTTTCCCTCAGTTCAAGGAGGAGCCAAGATTTACTATGTTCTCTGTTCTTTGTAGTCAATATATGTGTGAAAAGGTGTAGGGAAATTATTATTTTTAAGTGTATGGTAGTCAAGTAATTTATTTACCAGTTTATGTGTACTTTTAAGAAAAAATCAGACAATATCTGTTATTCCACTCCAATATATACATAAGCTTATAGCATTCACTGCTCTTGCTGCATGTGTGAACTATTCTTTCCTAGAAAATTAATTGTGGGTGTTTATCTGTAGACAGAAAATACTTTTTCAAAGAATGAGCGACTAGAATACCAAATTAAAGCAGAAATGCTTGAAACTTCCAGGATTGTCATGCACCTTTTCATCTGTAGACATTTTAAGTAGTTTTAGTATTAGAACCTAACAGAATAAATGCCTTGGATATTTTACCTGGCAAGCCAGAGCATAGCCACAGTTTACCTGAACTAGGTGATTCTGGAAAGATGTTGAATTGAAAGTGCTGACCTGAGAATCTAAACAGCCATCAGTTTGGCTGTCAGAATGTAGGCACCAATGAAAATCGGAATGGAAATCAACAGAAATTGGGAGCTTCATTTTAGGCATTACAATTGAGTATCTACCTGTCATCCTAAAATGATTTCAAAGTAATTTAGGAATTCTCTGCATTCATGAATAAAGGTACAGGAGTTAGAGCTCTCCAAACTGTTATACCTGGGGGAAAAAAAGTACATCTGATTTCTATTTAGTTTGAAATGGACTTGTTTAAGTTATACTTTTGAAAGATTGTTAGAGCACAAATGTTTTACTGCCACATACCATATGCCAATGTGAGGTATAGTCCACATTGCTGGGCACAGTCCAATACTCCAGTCCTTCTTTTCTATTGGGAGCTCTCCAGGACCTTTTCTTTTGGCCCATAAGAGTCATGGAAAAGGGACAAAAATAAAGCTATTTGCTTATGTTCAGTGAGTTTTCTTTTAAGCAAAAAATTTAGAATAATTTAAAAGAAACTATTTTTCTCCTTCCCAAGAGATTTTAAAAAGTGTGTGGTTTATATATTTTATATAGGGAGAAATTTGATATGTATTACCTATATATATATCTCTCTCAATATATAGAAAATAGAAATTATTACTCTGAATATAATATGTTGTTATTCTTGGATATAAACATGTATCATGCCCATTTTTCCCCACAGTATCCAAATACTGTAAATAATAAATAAATTATTTACATTTTTTAAAAAGGATTTTACTTCCACTTCCCATAAAATAAGTCTATATTACAGAATGTTGCTACTTGTATGATTAGAAATATCTGAATTTCAGTCTTTATTGTAGTCTTGGCTTCTTTGTACCTTTCTGCTTTCTAAAGATCTGTGCTCTTTGTGCATACATATATTTTTTTTGAAAAATAACTTGAAAAATGTATTGTGTAAGAAAATCTTGTATGTACAGATTTTTCTGTTGTTTCCAACTCTATTTTATAACTCTTGAACAGAATGAAGTGGAGAACTGAAAATTAATAGAAAATGCACTCAGTTGTCCCCTTTATGGAGTAAGTGCAGATCTTACTACCAACAACATTGCAGACTGACTTTTGAATATGAAGGAGTTAAGAATCAAAACACAAATCAACAGGCATGACTGATGCATGTGTGAGGAAAAGAAAGATGTACAATAATTGCAGGGAAAGGGAAGGAGCTTCCTGGGGTTTAGGGTCTGAATTTCTATCCCTTTAAGGCAGCTGAATTCTATGTATGTGTGTGTGCATATGTGTATGTGTATGTTTAGGCTAGAAGTATAGACATTTTTAATTACAGGGGCTCTAAACCAGCTGTGTTTTCCTTTCAGAAGAATTTTGCAGTCTACTCGAATCTGTAGCTCTGTGTAAGCATGAAAAAGGAACAGTAAAGAGGGTTTATTCATAACCATTGTTTTTCTTTGCTTGAAAGCTGCTTGTGGGCTGCACTGGCAACGGTTCGGGATGTTAACCATGTTTTATTGTTGTCTAGCACGCCACATTAGAGAACATTTCAACTTTGGGAGAAAAACATAACTATAATTCTCTGCTAGTCATGCAGCACAGACTTCTTCAACAGCATAAAACATAGGTTCACTGTAACTGTGGGTATGTTATGTGGAACCAAAGGTGAGGCATATCACAGTGAAATAGCATTGCATCTGGAAACAGAAATAATGGTTGAAGATCATTGTTCTGCTCTGTCTTTAAGGTGTTTCAAAAAGACTAAATAAAACATATGGAAGAACATGAGACCCATTTGGAAATAAACTAAAATAATTTTAGTTTACAAATATGAAGTAGATTATTTTATTTAAGGGAATAAAGAATACAAGTTATGGATTATTTTGCTGTGGCTGTCCTCTGGGATTCGCTGGAATGATTGACCTTATTTTAGAATGTGGAAGAGAGCAATTGACATGACTCATTAAATGTGAACCCTCAAAGAAATGCAGTTTTTGGAGATAAAACATAGAAATGTAAAGAAATTGAAAGCTGAAGTATTTTCAGCATATTGGGAGTAAAGAAAAAACACAGCTACGTCCATAGGCCACCTGAGACAGAAGGCTGTAAAAGAGGTAGAAAAAAAGGCATCATACGACTAATATTATGCATTCACTCTGCTTTTATATTCTGTCAGAGTTCACAAAACTGGGGAGGCATACATTCTTTATAATTAGGACAGCAAACATGTTTCTACTGTGGTAAGTTACCTGTTTAAAGGACCATTTTCTATTATCCTGTTATCATCCCTGTCTACAAAGAACCTGTCTGTGTCAATAACCTCCTTGTAGGTACTGAAAGGCTGCTGTTATGTCCCCTTCAAACCTCCCCTGAAGGCTTCTCATCTTCAGCATGAACAGAATGCTGGACCCTTGCTCTGTCATCGCAATTGTGTTTCTTCACGTGAAGCTTTTTTGCATGCGGGAGCCTTCAGCAGTGGTTGAAATGCAATCAAATCACATCATTAACATCATGCATACCTGTTGGTAGTGTGGAGAAGGTAACGTGTACCTGCAAAAACTGAATTCCCACTATAGGTACAAACACAATTGTACAGTAAAAATGCTGAATGAAAGAAATGCAAACACTTCAGTGTTTGAAATTATTTATTGGTATTAAGTGCAAAGGTTAGATACACTGTAGTTCTGACAAAAAAATTAACTACAATTGACTGTAGTTAGAGTCATTGCTTGAGAATCTGCAGGGTGCAGAAAGGTAGTATTCTATTAAAGACATAAATTCCAGCTAGAAATGGAACTCCCACTAAGGAGCTTTACCACTAAGAAAGTGTGGTTGTAAAAATCTCCCTGCTTTTTTTTCAATAGCCAACTTCAAGACAAAAGTAATACTAATAAAATGTACTTTCTGTTCATGTATTTCCCATTTTCCTCAGAAAGTCAAAAAATAAGCCCAGAGATCGAGTTTCACAGCAAGGTATCATGGCTGAATTTGCTTTGTGCCATCCTAATTGGAGGACTGAAGACTTATTTATTAATTAAAATGAAATTATTAGGTTCAGGTTAATTGAAGAATTGTTGTCAGCACTAATCTGCCTGAAAATATGTTCACAAAAATATTTGTTAATTTTCAACTTTCTATAGGTGTTCATGTAATTTAAAAAGATGCTGTGTATGAATACTCATAGGAGAATGACACAGTGTGTAGGGCTAACTAAATACAATGGTGTTTTAACTGACTTACCATCTGTACTTCTTTGCAGTGCTTGTACTGTTCTTTTCTTCAACTGTCAGGCTTGAGGAGCTTGTCCATCCTATACCAGTGCATACTGAGTTGAATTCATCTTACTTGCAAGAGCTTCTCATCATGCTCTTGCCCAGACACATCTGCTCCTCCCTCACTTCTTGTCAGGTTATGGTAACTGTCCTCCAGCACACCTAGTCTAAAGTCCTTTTCATTAGGTTAACAAGCAAAAACACTCTTGCTCCACTTTGTTTAGATGTGTCAGCAAGACAGCCAGGTGTTTTGCAGGACGAGTTGGCTGCTGGTCAGGACTTTAACCCCCTCTAGTGGGACTGAGGACCCCTATGCCTTCCTCCCTCACTTCCAGAGCTCTGCAGTCAGTACTGATGCTTCAGGTTACCCCGGCAGCATTGTTGGTGCCCACATGGAAGAGCAACAAGGGTCAACCTTGTGTGGGCCAGGCAAGCCTTGTGGGTCTCTGTTCAAAATCCTGGATCCTGGCCCTACCAGGCAGCAAGCCTCTGGAGATATCAGGTCAGACTGGCAGATCGATGCCTTCATATCCTGCAGAAGGGAGTCTTCAGTAATGGCCTCACTAGCCTTTGCCCCCTTATGCAGACACAAGGTGTGGGCTGAGCTGGCTCTGAAAGGCCTCCTGAAACATCTTTGCCCTCAGTGGTGCCCTGGGCAGTTGCAGGTCAATCAGGAACTGTCCTCCTGCTGCCAGAGGTCACAAGTTTCCAGCCTCCCCTGTCTTCACATCCCTGCCACTACCTGTGGGACCATAGCCTCCAGCTGTGCCTGCTCCCTTGCTTTGTGTGACTTAGCTTCCCTCTGTATATTTGTGCAAAACCTTTGTTTTCCCCGATGGTGCATAGCTGCCTCCCTCTCCCTGCTGCTCCCTTACCTGATAACACATTGCTGCTGCCAGAACATGCTGAGAGACCCAGCCAGAAGCAGCAGTGAGGGGCTGAAAGGAAGCCGTGGTGCGTGCGGCAGCTGTTGGCGTGGCCGTTGGTAGGACACAACACTGGGCCACCACTTATGTCTTTGGCCTGCCTGCCAGCCAGACTCACGGGAGGTGGTAAGCACAGGTGGATGCCCAGTGTGGCGGGCCAGGTACACACCCTGGCTGAGGAAGCCACGGCACTCTATGGTGGAAGCTAACAGGCTGTCCCAGGAGAAGCCTGCTGCTTGCATAAGCCTGGGATGTGGGCTGCCATTGGAAGTCAGCTGTGGGGCTGGAGAGGTCTTTAGCCAGCCCACTGAAACTTGCTCTGACCTTTTCATCTCACTTTTCTAAAACTTTTTGTCACTTGGCATTCCCCAGTTTTAAACAAACATATCTTTCTTATGACCATAGTTATATACTGTTCTGAGAGATCTGTTCTTTCTTTATCAAAAATAAATAAAATTTCAAAATAGCAAATTAATAGTTTATTTTTTTCATGAGATAGTCCTTCCCACAGGCAATGATGTCTTTTCTTTGAATGTTGTATAGTACTTCTGATTAAAGGAACAGTAAATGATGTAAAAGATGTATCAATGAAAGAGGAAAAAATGATAGCTTGAACAGGAGTGTTTTATCCTAAGGTGTAACATAACAAAAAAGAAGAGCAGTAGAGAAAAGAAAAACATTTACTGGAATCCTCTTTGTGCCTGAACCCATACAAACTGCAGAGTACGCCTTAGACATAGAAATATCCAGAGACAGATGGTCTATTGTCCACAAGAGCACATGCTCATGAGGATATTAAAAGTTTTGATTATCTGTACCTTCCTTTAAAAAACAAGACTTACAGTTGTCTAGTTCCCACGCTGGTGCAGCTGAAGCTCATTGGA
This sequence comes from Scopus umbretta, assembly GCA_013400535.1. Lineage (NCBI taxonomy): Eukaryota > Metazoa > Chordata > Aves > Pelecaniformes > Scopidae > Scopus > Scopus umbretta. The sequence goes on along the minus strand of VZTL01042216.1, from coordinate 8,300 downwards.
ATGGAGGAAAACCTACTTGCAGGTAGTAGCAAGAGTTAGTGAAGCTTACCAGTTGGCTGGGCTGCAGGCCTGCCTGAGTATATGCTTACCACTATGGCTAGGTCTCAAACCTTTTAACATTCTGACATTTATGTGGATTCATGTAAACAGAAAAACACAGAGAGCTGTATGTACACAGGGGAATGAGCTACAACTGAAAAGAATTTATAGGCCAAAGGGCTTTCCTGTTTCTTAGGAAAGCAAGTGTTAGACATTCAGAGTGAAAGATAAAATACAGCTTCATTTTTTTTTTATTTTTTTATTTTCTAAAGGCTTGGGTGATGAGCACTCTGCTTTAGGACAAATAGCAATATAGAAATCCAGCTACAGAGGTCAAATGAAAAACCCGCATGTAAGTGTAGTAAAAGAATTATAAGCAAAGCTGTGTTCTATAAAAAGAGATTTTATACAGTTACAAACACTGTGAGAATCTTTATAGGTAAAACCACAGCAGTGGGTTATGTTAATAGCTATTGAGGGAAGGTGTGTAGCCATTTGTGATTCAAGTAGAACATTTTTAGGCGTTTCACAAAAACCTGGAGCCTGCTAAATATTCTTTAGTGCTTTGTCTCATTAACTCTTTCCATATTTATGGACATAAAGCAATTGCAGCAGTTTTACTACTGAGCTGTTTCCTTTAAAAAGCTTTCTGGTTAGCAACATGAATATATTTCCCATTAGAAGCCAAATTGGCCCCAAAGCAATGGAATAATGGAGTGTATTGTCTTGCGAGGCAACACAATTTGTGGCCATAGGAAGATAAATGATGTGGATGTCAGTGAGAATAAAGTACAATTTTTTGTCTGCACTGCTCTGTGTACTTTTACAGTTACATGTAGAAAGTTAAGGTAGATGCCACTAGCTTTTGCTTGGTTGGTCCTTCTTGAAATCTATTAGATAATCCAGCCTGGCCTCAGTTACCAGAGTTAGATTATAATTTCAGAAATCATGAGTAAACTGCTTTGTTTCCCCCCCCTGCCTTTTTTCACTCCTCACAGATTTTACTATCTTGTAGTGAGACTTCTAGGGGCTCAGATACCTTGTGCTAGCAAAGCACCAAAGAACTGACATAATTTTGACCTGTTCTCACATGTCTACTTAATTACGTGCTGAACAATGAAACAAAAACCGCAAAACCTCCAAAAACCCAAGAAGGTACAGAAGGAATCAGGACTGCAGGAAAGAGATGTTCCATGAAGCTTTGCTGTCCTTCAGCCAAGCTGATCTCATAAGTGGAGTCAAGAAAAAGAAGTGGTTAGATATCAATATCTCAGGAGTATGGGAATAACCGAGAGGTTCCATGGGAGAAGCAAAACCATCTGCAGGGGCAGTTCAGCTCAAATGGAATGAGGGAAAGATTTAGTGCTCAGTGGCGAGCCCAGGAAAGAAAACAAAGAAGGGTTAGGGATTGGAGGTAATCCTCTAAAGCTGTATCTGTCCTTTCTTAGAGAAATTGTCTTGTTTCTAAAATGGAGGAGGTTTTCTTGCAATTTTGTTTTTTGGGTTTTTTTTTGTTTTTTGTGTTTTTTTTTTTTAGTATTCTGGAATGTATGCATACAGGCTTATATTTCAAAAGAGAATTTTTAAAGATTAAATACATTTATAATTATAAGGTCATCGTTTTTGCATCCCTGGTCATTCATTGGCACTTCTTGTAGTTTTGCATTTGTTTTCCTGTGTGTTGTATGTGTACATATATTACTGATTTGTTGCTGTTTCTCTTTTCACCACTTCCTGAGAATTTAAGAACTTTGTTTGGGATTTGAACACCGTGGTGCTGATTTTGTTAATAGGTTTCTGAAAAGTCATGAAAGGATAAAATTCAGCATACTCTTACAGTGATATACAGGAAAGCAACATTAATAGTTTTTAATTTATCCCAGAATCATTGATATTCAGAATTTAAGCATATGTAGTAATATATTTGCTATTGGAGTTTAAAATTAAATTAAAAATTAATTTAAAATTAAAATTTTGCCTATGTCAGAAAATAGAAAGAAGATTTGTGACCTTCAAAGATACTCAGAATCACTGTATAGATAATTCATTGAAACTTGAGCCAAGCAAAATGGAATTATTCACTTATGTGTTATACATTGTATCTAGGTTCACATTGTTACACTGACTTTTTTAATGAAACGGGTGAGTTGTTAGTATTACTTAAAATTTTTATCAGTCTCATAAAGTTGATCAAGCAAATAATTGTACGTTAGGTGATTCTTCAAGTGAGACTAAAGCATATTTCTTCTTGTGAAAAAATCAAAATACCATAGCTGTCCTAAAACAAAGCAACTAAACTGCTCATGTTACATGTGTGGAAGAGGACACATATGTTTAACTCCTTATGAGACTATAAATGTACTGATCTGAGGCTCAGGTGAAATACTGGCAAGTAAAAAACCTAAGAAGTGCACAGCTATGTATTTGTGCATGAACGGATACCTATATACATGTTGAATACACTTTTCTTGTAAAAACACAATGTATGATAGAGAAGATGGAGAGGGAAGGAAAATAAGGAAGAAATGAAGGGAGAAAGGGAAGGGAAAATAAAAAGGAAGAGACAAAGGGGGGAAAGAGAAACAAAGAAAAGAAATAACATAAATAAAAACAGAAAGAAAAAGATAAATTAAGAAAAGATAAAAATAAAAGAGGGAGAAAGAAGGAAAGAAAGAAAGGAAGGAAGACAAAAGAAAGAAAAAAGCCAGGGAAGAAAGAAAGAAAGGGAGAGAGGAGAAGAGGCGAGGTGAGGCGAGGCAAGAAGAGGAGGGGAGAGGGAGAGAAAAAAAAAAAAAAGCCCCTTTTAAGTGTACTCCTCTGTCATCTGATGGGCTTGCAGCCATGTATTCACATACTTTTTCCATTTAAGTAAGAGCTGCATCTGCCCTTGTCAGGTATGACACATGGTGCTGGAGGTTGAGGGGTCTAGATAAATCAAGGAGACAAGCTAGATGTAGTCAGAAGGGAAATTCTTAGCTTTCACCTTAGCAACATCCCATTGTATCTTTTAGACAGAAATAGTTGATATATTTGATTAAGACAAATTTTGTAATTAGGTTGTGATATGTCTTCCTCCCTTTCCATACTGTGTTGTTTCTACAATGACTTCAAACACATTCATTCTTGCATCAAAAACTGTATGAATGCCTAAATTTGAAGAAAAGATTCTTGACTTATGTGGAGCCAAAGATGTTAGATATGTTCCAAGTGCTATCGTCTTCATAGCCCTTTCCTTCAGGCATTTATCCTAGTTGTCTGCTTAATATAATTTCATCTAAACCTTTATGTCTACTTTTCTAAATACTCAGCATAAGTCTTTGACAGAAGAAAACTAATGTCAGTTTTCAGATTCATGCCTGTCTCCTTGGCAGATGTAAGAGAGTATCCTATATCTTTGCTACCATTAGCAGAATAAGTAAGCAGTGAGTGAAGAAGAAACATGTCTTTGTATCCTTATATCTCTCAAAATTCTATTACAGATTTTAGTTATGCTCGCTATTACAGCGATTCTTACCTGGAATTTCAAGGCTTGAATTTGAACATGCAAAACTTCATCCACTTGGAATTTCAGACCTATAATCCTTATGGACTCCTCCTGTATATTGAACAGAGCCCAGAAACAATAGGACATCTTTTAATGCAGCTTTTCATCAAAAATGGCACCTTACAGGTAAGGCATCAAAATCTCCCACCGAAGGAGAAGTAAGTAAGAGTTAGGATCTGTAAAAATTTTAGTATTTTTTCTATTTTGTACTGCAGAAGATAGTAGGTAACGATACAGAGAGTCTTGAGATTCTTTAGTATTTTAAGGAAAATAGTTGTCAAACTTGCTATCACTTAGGGCAAATTCATGGCTAATATGATTAATATGTCTCACAAGAGGTGGTGCTTGAGGAAGATTGAATAGTGATTATAATTGGAATGTCTCATATAAAAAGTACACATGAAAAGACAAAAATAAAGAATGTAGATCTTGTCTTTACAACTGGTATGAATTAAGGTATTCTATTTTATATACAGAACCTAAACCTACTGAACCTCCTCATGTGCAAGTTCATTACAATTGTTATAAGGGAGGCTGCGGAATTGAGTGAATTGTCATAGGAAAATTTACTGTGTAAGGGAATAGACTGTGTCTTTGTTACCGTGTGGCTCTGAGTAGAAAGAGCCTTTTACTTGATCTGTGATGTTAATTCGTAGTTCCACAGGATCCCAAAACACTCCAAAATATTTGCTTCGCTTTTGTGGACAAAATAAATAGGAATTCAATTTTATAAACATTAAGGATTAAAGTGTGTATCCCAGTATATCTTTACCTTTGGCAAATTACTCCTTCTTTTCTGAGGAAGAGATAATACTTGAGCTTTATGAAGAGATGGGTAGATACTAAAGAGGCTATAAAAAGATAGTAAAAGATAAGTTACTTTTCTCATATTGGATCTTTCATTTTCCTGTTGAAAATTTCCAAAAGGTTGGCTGTCATTATATTTTTCTGCAAGGACTATGAAATGACTGTTAGGAACAGCAAATTTGAGTTATATTTGCCTTCATATTTAAAAAGCATGATCATACTAAAAAGATATATAAATTGCAGATAAATAGAAAAAGAAGAAAATAACATTTTACTTTATTTTGCTATATTGTGATTTACTGTGTTTTATTATATTGTGACTATTCTTATCCAGAACAAAGGAGATCAGTCAGGGGCAGGAAGTTATCCAAGGTTTAGAAAATGTTGATGGCTTTAAGTCCATCTTACTTGTGTTCATGGTAAAGTAATGATGCAGAAAAATATTTTTCTAACATATCATAAGCACCATAAAATACAAAAGTACTTTAATTGACAAAAATCTATTCAGAGGTCCCAGTGTGCCATGTTCAAACTAATTGAATTCACTTAATCATTCACAAAGCTGGTCAATTAAATGTAGATTTAAAGCCCAATGAACAAATGGTTCTAAGCTCACAATCAAGCTACAATTACAAGTAGACAAACCATGAAATCAAGTGCTTGTTCACATTAGTATAGGAAATTAAATGGCGTTCCAAAATGCTCAAGCCTGCATGCTACATTACGTGATTGGAAGTGTAAGGAAGCCATAAAATGGTAAGTAAAATTCACCCGTGGCCAATGTTAATTTCAGCTGGGTTGCAGATGGTCAACTTCTTTGCAAATCAGGCCCATAATATCTGACTGTACAATACACAAAGATTAAAGCATTTTCATGCAGTCTAGGAAGCATACACATGTGCTTGTATATAGATTTCCTGATCCAGATCTTTAATGGAACATTAGTTTTTCCTTGATACACGTGACATTCTTCAGGTTTTTATGAAGCCATTTCTTATATTTAAATTCAAGTTTCTAAACCTGTAACTGTTTAATTATTAGAAATTATGTAATAAAAGCATTTTCCCCACTCTATAGTACCAGTTTTTATGTGATGAAGCCGCGGAAGTCAACAACATCACTACTACTGCTAGAGTGGATGATGGATACTGGTATAAAGTACAGATTAGGTAAGTTTTATATTTTACTCTTGTCTGTGTTTATAATTGCTTCAGAGATCATCTAGGTTGGATAGTTAATAAATTCCAATGATATTATATCTCATTAGCTGTGAGTGATATCTGAATGTGTACAGTAAAATCATGTTATGGCAGTGTGGACTACAACACACCCTTGGAAAGAATGTTTAAAAATATAGTACAGTTAGACAGTGCTCATCACATCACTGAAGTGCTCAATGGAAATACATTTTTTCTCATTGAAATCATGTACCATAGCAAAAATAAATATTCTGGCAGGGAAGCTACTGTGCAGTAGGTCCAAGCTACTGAGTGCAGGAAACAGTTGAATTTCCAACAATGAGAGTATGACTAATAGAAAAATCTTGGAAAATAGATAGATAGGCAGAAGCACCGCTATGACTTCTGTTGCTGTCACTGACTTGCATCTCATAATAGGATATATTACTCCTGTAAAAGTAGCAATACTTGCAACTGAAGGAGGATAAAATGAAAGGAAAATGAGGTAGGTAGTAGATATTCTATGTTCTTTGTTTCCAAGGTTATGTTTGTTTCCTGTCATGGCAATATAATGAGAAAGGCAAATGTATGTTTTGGAATAATATAAATACTTGCCATTGTAAGAATCCCCAAGAAGGCTGACCAAAGCAATCACATTTGGATATCTTACAGGAAATGAAAGCGGAAAAAGCACCTGGTGTTGTCTGGAAATAGATATGCAGAAAACCAACGTGCAGCAGGCCTTGTAATCAAACTTATTGGTTACTCCCTTGTATTGTGAAGTTGAACAAAGTAATTCTGACCTATCAAATTATGACTTACCAAAATCAACTGCACATGATTTTGAAAGAAGGACATCTGTGCTTAAAAAAA